>JAUPFT010000023.1:0-20000 GCA_036936625.1 Parnassius smintheus behrii
CCTAACCTAACCTAACCTAACCTAACCTAACCTAACCTAACCTAACCTAACCTAACCTAACCTAACCTAACCTAACCTAACCTAACCTAACCTAACCTAACCTAACCTAACCTAACCTAACCTAACCTAACCTAACCTAACCTAACCTAACCTAACCTAACCTAACCTAACCTAACCTAACCTAACCTAACCTAACCTAACCTAACCTAACCTAACCTAACCTAACCTAACCTAACCTAACCTAACCTAACCTAACCTAACCTAACCTAACCTAACCTAACCTAACCTAACCTAACCTAACCTAACCTAACCTAACCTAACCTAACCTAACCTAACCTAACCTAACCTAACCTAACCTAACCTAACCTAACCTAACCTAACCTAACCTAACCTAACCTAACCTAACCTAACCTAACCTAACCTAACCTAACCTAACCTAACCTAACCTAACCTAACCTAACCTAACCTAACCTAACCTAACCTAACCTAACCTAACCTAACCTAACCTAACCTAACCTAACCTAACCTAACCTAACCTAACCTAACCTAACCTAACCTAACCTAACCTAACCTAACCTAACCTAACCTAACCTAACCTAACCTAACCTAACCTAACCTAACCTAACCTAACCTAACCTAACCTAACCTAACCTAACCTAACCTAACCTAACCTAACCTAACCTAACCTAACCTAACCTAACCTAACCTAACCTAACCTAACCTAACCTAACCTAACCTAACCTAACCTAACCTAACCTAACCTAACCTAACCTAACCTAACCTAACCTAACCTAACCTAACCTAACCTAACCTAACCTAACCTAACCTAACCTAACCTAACCTAACCTAACCTAACCTAACCTAACCTAACCTAACCTAACCTAACCTAACCTAACCTAACCTAACCTAACCTAACCTAACCTAACCTAACCTAACCTAACCTAACCTAACCTAACCTAACCTAACCTAACCTAACCTAACCTAACCTAACCTAACCTAACCTAACCTAACCTAACCTAACCTAACCTAACCTAACCTAACCTAACCTAACCTAACCTAACCTAACCTAACCTAACCTAACCTAACCTAACCTAACCTAACCTAACCGAACCTAACCTAACCTAACCTAACCTAACCTAACCTAACCTAACCTAACCTAACCTAACCTAACCTAACCTAACCTAACCTAACCTAACCTAACCTAACCTAACCTAACCTAACCTAACCTAACCTAACCTAACCTAACCTAACCTAACCTAACCTAACCTAACCTAACCTAACCTAACCTAACCTAACCTAACCTAACCTAACCTAACCTAACCTAACCTAACCTAACCTAACCTAACCTAACCTAACCTAACCTAACCTAACCTAACCTAACCTAACCTAACCTAACCTAACCTAACCTAACCTAACCTAACCTAACCTAACCTAACCTAACCTAACCTAACCTAACCTAACCTAACCTAACCTAACCTAACCTAACCTAACCTAACCTAACCTAACCTAACCTAACCTAACCTAACCTAACCTAACCTAACCTAACCTAACCTAACCTAACCTAACCTAACCTAACCTAACCTAACCTAACCTAACCTAACCTAACCTAACCTAACCTAACCTAACCTAACCTAACCTAACCTAACCTAACCTAACCTAACCTAACCTAACCTAACCTAACCTAACCTAACCTAACCTAACCTAACCTAACCTAACCTAACCTAACCTAACCTAACCTAACCTAACCTAACCTAACCTAACCTAACCTAACCTAACCTAACCTAACCTAACCTAACCTAACCTAACCTAACCTAACCTAACCTAACCTAACCTAACCTAACCTAACCTAACCTAACCTAACCTAACCTAACCTAACCTAACCTAACCTAACCTAACCTAACCTAACCTAACCTAACCTAACCTAACCTAACCTAACCTAACCTAACCTAACCTAACCTAACCTAACCTAACCTAACCTAACCTAACCTAACCTAACCTAACCTAACCTAACCTAACCTAACCTAACCTAACCTAACCTAACCTAACCTAACCTAACCTAACCTAACCTAACCTAACCTAACCTAACCTAACCTAACCTAACCTAACCTAACCTAACCTAACCTAACCTAACCTAACCTAACCTAACCTAACCTAACCTAACCTAACCTAACCTAACCTAACCTAACCTAACCTAACCTAACCTAACCTAACCTAACCTAACCTAACCTAACCTAACCTAACCTAACCTAACCTAACCTAACCTAACCTAACCTAACCTAACCTAACCTAACCTAACCTAACCTAACCTAACCTAACCTAACCTAACCTAACCTAACCTAACCTAACCTAACCTAACCTAACCTAACCTAACCTAACCTAACCTAACCTAACCTAACCTAACCTAACCTAACCTAACCTAACCTAACCTAACCTAACCTAACCTAACCTAACCTAACCTAACCTAACCTAACCTAACCTAACCTAACCTAACCTAACCTAACCTAACCTAACCTAACCTAACCTAACCTAACCTAACCTAACCTAACCTAACCTAACCTAACCTAACCTAACCTAACCTAACCTAACCTAACCTAACCTAACCTAACCTAACCTAACCTAACCTAACCTAACCTAACCTAACCTAACCTAACCTAACCTAACCTAACCTAACCTAACCTAACCTAACCTAACCTAACCTAACCTAACCTAACCTAACCTAACCTAACCTAACCTAACCTAACCTAACCTAACCTAACCTAACCTAACCTAACCTAACCTAACCTAACCTAACCTAACCTAACCTAACCTAACCTAACCTAACCTAACCTAACCTAACCTAACCTAACCTAACCTAACCTAACCTAACCTAACCTAACCTAACCTAACCTAACCTAACCTAACCTAACCTAACCTAACCTAACCTAACCTAACCTAACCTAACCTAACCTAACCTAACCTAACCTAACCTAACCTAACCTAACCTAACCTAACCTAACCTAACCTAACCTAACCTAACCTAACCTAACCTAACCTAACCTAACCTAACCTAACCTAACCTAACCTAACCTAACCTAACCTAACCTAACCTAACCTAACCTAACCTAACCTAACCTAACCTAACCTAACCTAACCTAACCTAACCTAACCTAACCTAACCTAACCTAACCTAACCTAACCTAACCTAACCTAACCTAACCTAACCTAACCTAACCTAACCTAACCTAACCTAACCTAACCTAACCTAACCTAACCTAACCTAACCTAACCTAACCTAACCTAACCTAACCTAACCTAACCTAACCTAACCTAACCTAACCTAACCTAACCTAACCTAACCTAACCTAACCTAACCTAACCTAACCTAACCTAACCTAACCTAACCTAACCTAACCTAACCTAACCTAACCTAACCTAACCTAACCTAACCTAACCTAACCTAACCTAACCTAACCTAACCTAACCTAACCTAACCTAACCTAACCTAACCTAACCTAACCTAACCTAACCTAACCTAACCTAACCTAACCTAACCTAACCTAACCTAACCTAACCTAACCTAACCTAACCTAACCTAACCTAACCTAACCTAACCTAACCTAACCTAACCTAACCTAACCTAACCTAACCTAACCTAACCTAACCTAACCTAACCTAACCTAACCTAACCTAACCTAACCTAACCTAACCTAACCTAACCTAACCTAACCTAACCTAACCTAACCTAACCTAACCTAACCTAACCTAACCTAACCTAACCTAACCTAACCTAACCTAACCTAACCTAACCTAACCTAACCTAACCTAACCTAACCTAACCTAACCTAACCTAACCTAACCTAACCTAACCTAACCTAACCTAACCTAACCTAACCTAACCTAACCTAACCTAACCTAACCTAACCTAACCTAACCTAACCTAACCTAACCTAACCTAACCTAACCTAACCTAACCTAACCTAACCTAACCTAACCTAACCTAACCTAACCTAACCTAACCTAACCTAACCTAACCTAACCTAACCTAACCTAACCTAACCTAACCTAACCTAACCTAACCTAACCTAACCTAACCTAACCTAACCTAACCTAACCTAACCTAACCTAACCTAACCTAACCTAACCTAACCTAACCTAACCTAACCTAACCTAACCTAACCTAACCTAACCTAACCTAACCTAACCTAACCTAACCTAACCTAACCTAACCTAACCTAACCTAACCTAACCTAACCTAACCTAACCTAACCTAACCTAACCTAACCTAACCTAACCTAACCTAACCTAACCTAACCTAACCTAACCTAACCTAACCTAACCTAACCTAACCTAACCTAACCTAACCTAACCTAACCTAACCTAACCTAACCTAACCTAACCTAACCTAACCTAACCTAACCTAACCTAACCTAACCTAACCTAACCTAACCTAACCTAACCTAACCTAACCTAACCTAACCTAACCTAACCTAACCTAACCTAACCTAACCTAACCTAACCTAACCTAACCTAACCTAACCTAACCTAACCTAACCTAACCTAACCTAACCTAACCTAACCTAACCTAACCTAACCTAACCTAACCTAACCTAACCTAACCTAACCTAACCTAACCTAACCTAACCTAACCTAACCTAACCTAACCTAACCTAACCTAACCTAACCTAACCTAACCTAACCTAACCTAACCTAACCTAACCTAACCTAACCTAACCTAACCTAACCTAACCTAACCTAACCTAACCTAACCTAACCTAACCTAACCTAACCTAACCTAACCTAACCTAACCTAACCTAACCTAACCTAACCTAACCTAACCTAACCTAACCTAACCTAACCTAACCTAACCTAACCTAACCTAACCTAACCTAACCTAACCTAACCTAACCTAACCTAACCTAACCTAACCTAACCTAACCTAACCTAACCTAACCTAACCTAACCTAACCTAACCTAACCTAACCTAACCTAACCTAACCTAACCTAACCTAACCTAACCTAACCTAACCTAACCTAACCTAACCTAACCTAACCTAACCTAACCTAACCTAACCTAACCTAACCTAACCTAACCTAACCTAACCTAACCTAACCTAACCTAACCTAACCTAACCTAACCTAACCTAACCTAACCTAACCTAACCTAACCTAACCTAACCTAACCTAACCTAACCTAACCTAACCTAACCTAACCTAACCTAACCTAACCTAACCTAACCTAACCTAACCTAACCTAACCTAACCTAACCTAACCTAACCTAACCTAACCTAACCTAACCTAACCTAACCTAACCTAACCTAACCTAACCTAACCTAACCTAACCTAACCTAACCTAACCTAACCTAACCTAACCTAACCTAACCTAACCTAACCTAACCTAACCTAACCTAACCTAACCTAACCTAACCTAACCTAACCTAACCTAACCTAACCTAACCTAACCTAACCTAACCTAACCTAACCTAACCTAACCTAACCTAACCTAACCTAACCTAACCTAACCTAACCTAACCTAACCTAACCTAACCTAACCTAACCTAACCTAACCTAACCTAACCTAACCTAACCTAACCTAACCTAACCTAACCTAACCTAACCTAACCTAACCTAACCTAACCTAACCTAACCTAACCTAACCTAACCTAACCTAACCTAACCTAACCTAACCTAACCTAACCTAACCTAACCTAACCTAACCTAACCTAACCTAACCTAACCTAACCTAACCTAACCTAACCTAACCTAACCTAACCTAACCTAACCTAACCTAACCTAACCTAACCTAACCTAACCTAACCTAACCTAACCTAACCTAACCTAACCTAACCTAACCTAACCTAACCTAACCTAACCTAACCTAACCTAACCTAACCTAACCTAACCTAACCTAACCTAACCTAACCTAACCTAACCTAACCTAACCTAACCTAACCTAACCTAACCTAACCTAACCTAACCTAACCTAACCTAACCTAACCTAACCTAACCTAACCTAACCTAACCTAACCTAACCTAACCTAACCTAACCTAACCTAACCTAACCTAACCTAACCTAACCTAACCTAACCTAACCTAACCTAACCTAACCTAACCTAACCTAACCTAACCTAACCTAACCTAACCTAACCTAACCTAACCTAACCTAACCTAACCTAACCTAACCTAACCTAACCTAACCTAACCTAACCTAACCTAACCTAACCTAACCTAACCTAACCTAACCTAACCTAACCTAACCTAACCTAACCTAACCTAACCTAACCTAACCTAACCTAACCTAACCTAACCTAACCTAACCTAACCTAACCTAACCTAACCTAACCTAACCTAACCTAACCTAACCTAACCTAACCTAACCTAACCTAACCTAACCTAACCTAACCTAACCTAACCTAACCTAACCTAACCTAACCTAACCTAACCTAACCTAACCTAACCTAACCTAACCTAACCTAACCTAACCTAACCTAACCTAACCTAACCTAACCTAACCTAACCTAACCTAACCTAACCTAACCTAACCTAACCTAACCTAACCTAACCTAACCTAACCTAACCTAACCTAACCTAACCTAACCTAACCTAACCTAACCTAACCTAACCTAACCTAACCTAACCTAACCTAACCTAACCTAACCTAACCTAACCTAACCTAACCTAACCTAACCTAACCTAACCTAACCTAACCTAACCTAACCTAACCTAACCTAACCTAACCTAACCTAACCTAACCTAACCTAACCTAACCTAACCTAACCTAACCTAACCTAACCTAACCTAACCTAACCTAACCTAACCTAACCTAACCTAACCTAACCTAACCTAACCTAACCTAACCTAACCTAACCTAACCTAACCTAACCTAACCTAACCTAACCTAACCTAACCTAACCTAACCTAACCTAACCTAACCTAACCTAACCTAACCTAACCTAACCTAACCTAACCTAACCTAACCTAACCTAACCTAACCTAACCTAACCTAACCTAACCTAACCTAACCTAACCTAACCTAACCTAACCTAACCTAACCTAACCTAACCTAACCTAACCTAACCTAACCTAACCTAACCTAACCTAACCTAACCTAACCTAACCTAACCTAACCTAACCTAACCTAACCTAACCTAACCTAACCTAACCTAACCTAACCTAACCTAACCTAACCTAACCTAACCTAACCTAACCTAACCTAACCTAACCTAACCTAACCTAACCTAACCTAACCTAACCTAACCTAACCTAACCTAACCTAACCTAACCTAACCTAACCTAACCTAACCTAACCTAACCTAACCTAACCTAACCTAACCTAACCTAACCTAACCTAACCTAACCTAACCTAACCTAACCTAACCTAACCTAACCTAACCTAACCTAACCTAACCTAACCTAACCTAACCTAACCTAACCTAACCTAACCTAACCTAACCTAACCTAACCTAACCTAACCTAACCTAACCTAACCTAACCTAACCTAACCTAACCTAACCTAACCTAACCTAACCTAACCTAACCTAACCTAACCTAACCTAACCTAACCTAACCTAACCTAACCTAACCTAACCTAACCTAACCTAACCTAACCTAACCTAACCTAACCTAACCTAACCTAACCTAACCTAACCTAACCTAACCTAACCTAACCTAACCTAACCTAACCTAACCTAACCTAACCTAACCTAACCTAACCTAACCTAACCTAACCTAACCTAACCTAACCTAACCTAACCTAACCTAACCTAACCTAACCTAACCTAACCTAACCTAACCTAACCTAACCTAACCTAACCTAACCTAACCTAACCTAACCTAACCTAACCTAACCTAACCTAACCTAACCTAACCTAACCTAACCTAACCTAACCTAACCTAACCTAACCTAACCTAACCTAACCTAACCTAACCTAACCTAACCTAACCTAACCTAACCTAACCTAACCTAACCTAACCTAACCTAACCTAACCTAACCTAACCTAACCTAACCTAACCTAACCTAACCTAACCTAACCTAACCTAACCTAACCTAACCTAACCTAACCTAACCTAACCTAACCTAACCTAACCTAACCTAACCTAACCTAACCTAACCTAACCTAACCTAACCTAACCTAACCTAACCTAACCTAACCTAACCTAACCTAACCTAACCTAACCTAACCTAACCTAACCTAACCTAACCTAACCTAACCTAACCTAACCTAACCTAACCTAACCTAACCTAACCTAACCTAACCTAACCTAACCTAACCTAACCTAACCTAACCTAACCTAACCTAACCTAACCTAACCTAACCTAACCTAACCTAACCTAACCTAACCTAACCTAACCTAACCTAACCTAACCTAACCTAACCTAACCTAACCTAACCTAACCTAACCTAACCTAACCTAACCTAACCTAACCTAACCTAACCTAACCTAACCTAACCTAACCTAACCTAACCTAACCTAACCTAACCTAACCTAACCTAACCTAACCTAACCTAACCTAACCTAACCTAACCTAACCTAACCTAACCTAACCTAACCTAACCTAACCTAACCTAACCTAACCTAACCTAACCTAACCTAACCTAACCTAACCTAACCTAACCTAACCTAACCTAACCTAACCTAACCTAACCTAACCTAACCTAACCTAACCTAACCTAACCTAACCTAACCTAACCTAACCTAACCTAACCTAACCTAACCTAACCTAACCTAACCTAACCTAACCTAACCTAACCTAACCTAACCTAACCTAACCTAACCTAACCTAACCTAACCTAACCTAACCTAACCTAACCTAACCTAACCTAACCTAACCTAACCTAACCTAACCTAACCTAACCTAACCTAACCTAACCTAACCTAACCTAACCTAACCTAACCTAACCTAACCTAACCTAACCTAACCTAACCTAACCTAACCTAACCTAACCTAACCTAACCTAACCTAACCTAACCTAACCTAACCTAACCTAACCTAACCTAACCTAACCTAACCTAACCTAACCTAACCTAACCTAACCTAACCTAACCTAACCTAACCTAACCTAACCTAACCTAACCTAACCTAACCTAACCTAACCTAACCTAACCTAACCTAACCTAACCTAACCTAACCTAACCTAACCTAACCTAACCTAACCTAACCTAACCTAACCTAACCTAACCTAACCTAACCTAACCTAACCTAACCTAACCTAACCTAACCTAACCTAACCTAACCTAACCTAACCTAACCTAACCTAACCTAACCTAACCTAACCTAACCTAACCTAACCTAACCTAACCTAACCTAACCTAACCTAACCTAACCTAACCTAACCTAACCTAACCTAACCTAACCTAACCTAACCTAACCTAACCTAACCTAACCTAACCTAACCTAACCTAACCTAACCTAACCTAACCTAACCTAACCTAACCTAACCTAACCTAACCTAACCTAACCTAACCTAACCTAACCTAACCTAACCTAACCTAACCTAACCTAACCTAACCTAACCTAACCTAACCTAACCTAACCTAACCTAACCTAACCTAACCTAACCTAACCTAACCTAACCTAACCTAACCTAACCTAACCTAACCTAACCTAACCTAACCTAACCTAACCTAACCTAACCTAACCTAACCTAACCTAACCTAACCTAACCTAACCTAACCTAACCTAACCTAACCTAACCTAACCTAACCTAACCTAACCTAACCTAACCTAACCTAACCTAACCTAACCTAACCTAACCTAACCTAACCTAACCTAACCTAACCTAACCTAACCTAACCTAACCTAACCTAACCTAACCTAACCTAACCTAACCTAACCTAACCTAACCTAACCTAACCTAACCTAACCTAACCTAACCTAACCTAACCTAACCTAACCTAACCTAACCTAACCTAACCTAACCTAACCTAACCTAACCTAACCTAACCTAACCTAACCTAACCTAACCTAACCTAACCTAACCTAACCTAACCTAACCTAACCTAACCTAACCTAACCTAACCTAACCTAACCTAACCTAACCTAACCTAACCTAACCTAACCTAACCTAACCTAACCTAACCTAACCTAACCTAACCTAACCTAACCTAACCAACCAACCTAACCTAACCTAACCTAACCTAACCTAACCTAACCTAACCTAACCTAACCTAACCTAACCTAACCTAACCTAACCTAACCTAACCTAACCTAACCTAACCTAACCTAACCTAACCTAACCTAACCTAACCTAACCTAACCTAACCTAACCTAACCTAACCTAACCTAACCTAACCTAACCTAACCTAACCTAACCTAACCTAACCTAACCTAACCTAACCTAACCTAACCTAACCTAACCTAACCTAACCTAACCTAACCTAACCTAACCTAACCTAACCTAACCTAACCTAACCTAACCTAACCTAACCTAACCTAACCTAACCTAACCTAACCTAACCTAACCTAACCTAACCTAACCTAACCTAACCTAACCTAACCTAACCTAACCTAACCTAACCTAACCTAACCTAACCTAACCTAACCTAACCTAACCTAACCTAACCTAACCTAACCTAACCTAACCTAACCTAACCTAACCTAACCTAACCTAACCTAACCTAACCTAACCTAACCTAACCTAACCTAACCTAACCTAACCTAACCTAACCTAACCTAACCTAACCTAACCTAACCTAACCTAACCTAACCTAACCTAACCTAACCTAACCTAACCTAACCTAACCTAACCTAACCTAACCTAACCTAACCTAACCTAACCTAACCTAACCTAACCTAACCTAACCTAACCTAACCTAACCTAACCTAACCTAACCTAACCTAACCTAACCTAACCTAACCTAACCTAACCTAACCTAACCTAACCTAACCTAACCTAACCTAACCTAACCTAACCTAACCTAACCTAACCTAACCTAACCTAACCTAACCTAACCTAACCTAACCTAACCTAACCTAACCTAACCTAACCTAACCTAACCTAACCTAACCTAACCTAACCTAACCTAACCTAACCTAACCTAACCTAACCTAACCTAACCTAACCTAACCTAACCTAACCTAACCTAACCTAACCTAACCTAACCTAACCTAACCTAACCTAACCTAACCTAACCTAACCTAACCTAACCTAACCTAACCTAACCTAACCTAACCTAACCTAACCTAACCTAACCTAACCTAACCTAACCTAACCTAACCTAACCTAACCTAACCTAACCTAACCTAACCTAACCTAACCTAACCTAACCTAACCTAACCTAACCTAACCTAACCTAACCTAACCTAACCTAACCTAACCTAACCTAACCTAACCTAACCTAACCTAACCTAACCTAACCTAACCTAACCTAACCTAACCTAACCTAACCTAACCTAACCTAACCTAACCTAACCTAACCTAACCTAACCTAACCTAACCTAACCTAACCTAACCTAACCTAACCTAACCTAACCTAACCTAACCTAACCTAACCTAACCTAACCTAACCTAACCTAACCTAACCTAACCTAACCTAACCTAACCTAACCTAACCTAACCTAACCTAACCTAACCTAACCTAACCTAACCTAACCTAACCTAACCTAACCTAACCTAACCTAACCTAACCTAACCTAACCTAACCTAACCTAACCTAACCTAACCTAACCTAACCTAACCTAACCTAACCTAACCTAACCTAACCTAACCTAACCTAACCTAACCTAACCTAACCTAACCTAACCTAACCTAACCTAACCTAACCTAACCTAACCTAACCTAACCTAACCTAACCTAACCTAACCTAACCTAACCTAACCTAACCTAACCTAACCTAACCTAACCTAACCTAACCTAACCTAACCTAACCTAACCTAACCTAACCTAACCTAACCTAACCTAACCTAACCTAACCTAACCTAACCTAACCTAACCTAACCTAACCTAACCTAACCTAACCTAACCTAACCTAACCTAACCTAACCTAACCTAACCTAACCTAACCTAACCTAACCTAACCTAACCTAACCTAACCTAACCTAACCTAACCTAACCTAACCTAACCTAACCTAACCTAACCTAACCTAACCTAACCTAACCTAACCTAACCTAACCTAACCTAACCTAACCTAACCTAACCTAACCTAACCTAACCTAACCTAACCTAACCTAACCTAACCTAACCTAACCTAACCTAACCTAACCTAACCTAACCTAACCTAACCTAACCTAACCTAACCTAACCTAACCTAACCTAACCTAACCTAACCTAACCTAACCTAACCTAACCTAACCTAACCTAACCTAACCTAACCTAACCTAACCTAACCTAACCTAACCTAACCTAACCTAACCTAACCTAACCTAACCTAACCTAACCTAACCTAACCTAACCTAACCTAACCTAACCTAACCTAACCTAACCTAACCTAACCTAACCTAACCTAACCTAACCTAACCTAACCTAACCTAACCTAACCTAACCTAACCTAACCTAACCTAACCTAACCTAACCTAACCTAACCTAACCTAACCTAACCTAACCTAACCTAACCTAACCTAACCTAACCTAACCTAACCTAACCTAACCTAACCTAACCTAACCTAACCTAACCTAACCTAACCTAACCTAACCTAACCTAACCTAACCTAACCTAACCTAACCTAACCTAACCTAACCTAACCTAACCTAACCTAACCTAACCTAACCTAACCTAACCTAACCTAACCTAACCTAACCTAACCTAACCTAACCTAACCTAACCTAACCTAACCTAACCTAACCTAACCTAACCTAACCTAACCTAACCTAACCTAACCTAACCTAACCTAACCTAACCTAACCTAACCTAACCTAACCTAACCTAACCTAACCTAACCTAACCTAACCTAACCTAACCTAACCTAACCTAACCTAACCTAACCTAACCTAACCTAACCTAACCTAACCTAACCTAACCTAACCTAACCTAACCTAACCTAACCTAACCTAACCTAACCTAACCTAACCTAACCTAACCTAACCTAACCTAACCTAACCTAACCTAACCTAACCTAACCTAACCTAACCTAACCTAACCTAACCTAACCTAACCTAACCTAACCTAACCTAACCTAACCTAACCTAACCTAACCTAACCTAACCTAACCTAACCTAACCTAACCTAACCTAACCTAACCTAACCTAACCTAACCTAACCTAACCTAACCTAACCTAACCTAACCTAACCTAACCTAACCTAACCTAACCTAACCTAACCTAACCTAACCTAACCTAACCTAACCTAACCTAACCTAACCTAACCTAACCTAACCTAACCTAACCTAACCTAACCTAACCTAACCTAACCTAACCTAACCTAACCTAACCTAACCTAACCTAACCTAACCTAACCTAACCTAACCTAACCTAACCTAACCTAACCTAACCTAACCTAACCTAACCTAACCTAACCTAACCTAACCTAACCTAACCTAACCTAACCTAACCTAACCTAACCTAACCTAACCTAACCTAACCTAACCTAACCTAACCTAACCTAACCTAACCTAACCTAACCTAACCTAACCTAACCTAACCTAACCTAACCTAACCTAACCTAACCTAACCTAACCTAACCTAACCTAACCTAACCTAACCTAACCTAACCTAACCTAACCTAACCTAACCTAACCTAACCTAACCTAACCTAACCTAACCTAACCTAACCTAACCTAACCTAACCTAACCTAACCTAACCTAACCTAACCTAACCTAACCTAACCTAACCTAACCTAACCTAACCTAACCTAACCTAACCTAACCTAACCTAACCTAACCTAACCTAACCTAACCTAACCTAACCTAACCTAACCTAACCTAACCTAACCTAACCTAACCTAACCTAACCTAACCTAACCTAACCTAACCTAACCTAACCTAACCTAACCTAACCTAACCTAACCTAACCTAACCTAACCTAACCTAACCTAACCTAACCTAACCTAACCTAACCTAACCTAACCTAACCTAACCTAACCTAACCTAACCTAACCTAACCTAACCTAACCTAACCTAACCTAACCTAACCTAACCTAACCTAACCTAACCTAACCTAACCTAACCTAACCTAACCTAACCTAACCTAACCTAACCTAACCTAACCTAACCTAACCTAACCTAACCTAACCTAACCTAACCTAACCTAACCTAACCTAACCTAACCTAACCTAACCTAACCTAACCTAACCTAACCTAACCTAACCTAACCTAACCTAACCTAACCTAACCTAACCTAACCTAACCTAACCTAACCTAACCTAACCTAACCTAACCTAACCTAACCTAACCTAACCTAACCTAACCTAACCTAACCTAACCTAACCTAACCTAACCTAACCTAACCTAACCTAACCTAACCTAACCTAACCTAACCTAACCTAACCTAATAACCTAACCTAACCTAACCTAACCTAACCTAACCTAACCTAACCTAACCTAACCTAACCTAACCTAACCTAACCTAACCTAACCTAACCTAACCTAACCTAACCTAACCTAACCTAACCTAACCTAACCTAACCTAACCTAACCTAACCTAACCTAACCTAACCTAACCTAACCTAACCTAACCTAACCTAACCTAACCTAACCTAACCTAACCTAACCTAACCTAACCTAACCTAACCTAACCTAACCTAACCTAACCTAACCTAACCTAACCTAACCTAACCTAACCTAACCTAACCTAACCTAACCTAACCTAACCTAACCTAACCTAACCTAACCTAACCTAACCTAACCTAACCTAACCTAACCTAACCTAACCTAACCTAACCTAACCTAACCTAACCTAACCTAACCTAACCTAACCTAACCTAACCTAACCTAACCTAACCTAACCTAACCTAACCTAACCTAACCTAACCTAACCTAACCTAACCTAACCTAACCTAACCTAACCTAACCTAACCTAACCTAACCTAACCTAACCTAACCTAACCTAACCTAACCTAACCTAACCTAACCTAACCTAACCTAACCTAACCTAACCTAACCTAACCTAACCTAACCTAACCTAACCTAACCTAACCTAACCTAACCTAACCTAACCTAACCTAACCTAACCTAACCTAACCTAACCTAACCTAACCTAACCTAACCTAACCTAACCTAACCTAACCTAACCTAACCTAACCTAACCTAACCTAACCTAACCTAACCTAACCTAACCTAACCTAACCTAACCTAACCTAACCTAACCTAACCTAACCTAACCTAACCTAACCTAACCTAACCTAACCTAACCTAACCTAACCTAACCTAACCTAACCTAACCTAACCTAACCTAACCTAACCTAACCTAACCTAACCTAACCTAACCTAACCTAACCTAACCTAACCTAACCTAACCTAACCTAACCTAACCTAACCTAACCTAACCTAACCTAACCTAACCTAACCTAACCTAACCTAACCTAACCTAACCTAACCTAACCTAACCTAACCTAACCTAACCTAACCTAACCTAACCTAACCTAACCTAACCTAACCTAACCTAACCTAACCTAACCTAACCTAACCTAACCTAACCTAACCTAACCTAACCTAACCTAACCTAACCTAACCTAACCTAACCTAACCTAACCTAACCTAACCTAACCTAACCTAACCTAACCTAACCTAACCTAACCTAACCTAACCTAACCTAACCTAACCTAACCTAACCTAACCTAACCTAACCTAACCTAACCTAACCTAACCTAACCTAACCTAACCTAACCTAACCTAACCTAACCTAACCTAACCTAACCTAACCTAACCTAACCTAACCTAACCTAACCTAACCTAACCTAACCTAACCTAACCTAACCTAACCTAACCTAACCTAACCTAACCTAACCTAACCTAACCTAACCTAACCTAACCTAACCTAACCTAACCTAACCTAACCTAACCTAACCTAACCTAACCTAACCTAACCTAACCTAACCTAACCTAACCTAACCTAACCTAACCTAACCTAACCTAACCTAACCTAACCTAACCTAACCTAACCTAACCTAACCTAACCTAACCTAACCTAACCTAACCTAACCTAACCTAACCTAACCCCCGAACGCCACGTTTCTGAGTTGCTCCGCGCTTAAAAATTCGTTTAAGTAGGTTTTTTACGTCCGATTTTTGTGTGTTATACACCAAAAGACGCGGCTTAACTTGCGGCTTCTAGTCGTGCAAATTGTTTTTAAATCGGAGTAAAAGTGAAAAAGTTACAGTGAAAAAAGTGAAATTTTGGAAATTTCAAAATTTCAAAGTGAAACGCTGAGTGTTTAAGTGCTGTAACCCTACTTTTTTAAAAGGTGGCCTTGAACCCTGACACGGCCTCTACATGTGTTAAAAATTTGGATATTTTCTGAGCCATAGTCTCGGAGAAAAAGGCAAAAAAACAAGTACCACGTGGGCACGTGTTTCGAGAAGGAGAATCGTGCGACTACTTTTGAAGTCGCATTCTGGTAGCCAGCGTGGAGGGGAGCCGGGAGCAACTTTCGGAATTTCAATAAGTTAAGTGGCTGCAGAATAATTGAACTTTTAAATTTTGTGAAATTTTCAAAATTTTATATCTTAAAATCTAAAGCGAAGACCCCTAGATTTTATACTTAAATAGTGTTTAGGTTAATATAAGAAAGCTACATAAAATTTTTCAGATTTTTAATGTAAGTAGTTTTTTAATTAGGATTTTTTAAATTAATTTGTTGACCACGTGCTACCTTATTATAACGTGTTTCTAGGTATAAATATATATATATAAATTGAGGATACCTCTTGTATTATACATAAATTTTTGTAAAATTTTTAAATAAAAATTGGCCATTAAAATCAAAATTTTGTAAAAAATTTAATAATTTTTGCTAAAAATTAATTCAAAGGGGGCTTAAAACGGCAAAATACTTATTTAGCTGTCACCCTGACACCGAGACCTTTCAATTAAGCCCAAACACGGCCCAAATCGGTTGAAAGCCGCCTGAAATAACGTATAGTGGTCTGAATTGGCGGCCATTTTGAAAAAATTAAAATCGATATAACTAACGTTCTAGGAGTCGTAGCGAGTTGCGGTTTTCTTAGTGGAGTTTAGGGTGACGATCCACATCCGCCTCACTACTTTTCAAGAGTTTTGGTGCCAAAGGGTTTCAGATCCTGAAGGGCAGTTGAAACGATAGAGCGAGTCAGGACAAGCCAATTGGGCCCAAACACGGGCTTTCTGCGACCACTGGAAGGAAAATTGTCCGGGGTCGAAGATTGATTCTGACAGTTCTTGAACTGTCAAACCAAACTTCAGACGCCGATAATATCCGAACCGAAGGTCGTAGAAGGCTCTAGTTTTCTCTGGGGACAAAGGCAGCACCTCTTCTACTCCGCTAGTTACCCTTCAGGAGTTTTCAGGAACTGAAAAATTTTCAGTGTAAAACTTCATCAAGTTATAGAGCTCGTCGAGCCCAGTCGGAAGACCCCAAGCACGACAGGTTTTGGACGGGTGGTCACGGAGAAACCGCTTGTAACCGGATTCTGGTGGCCATCTTGGATCGGCGACCAGAAATTCGGACTGCGGTTCCTGCGGGACCCCTTAGACTGGGACAGTCGTGTTTGGGTTCAAACGAGAGGGCTCGAAGAGACCTATCCTTGTAATCACTTAGATCGACTCTAGGTAGAGTCAAAAAATTTTTTTCTAAATTTTTTTTTTTTTTTTTTTTTTTTTTTTTTTTTTTTTTTTTTTTTTTTTTTTTTTTTTTTTTATTTTATATTTTTTGGACTTTTAAATTTTGACGGGAATCGGGTCCTGAAGGCTTATAAGCCCTAGCTCAAGCCTCTTTACATCAGTAAAGGCTAAAAATAACTTAAAAGAGCTGGACTCTCCCTCATTAAAATAAGATTTTTAGTAGCTAGTTTTATTAACATATATATATATATATATATATATATATGTATATATAGGATAGGTTAGTTTTATTTTATACTTGACACAGACCCCCCTTTACAGGGTCTAACAAACATTTTATAAAGGGACAACTTTCCCCGATCCACCTACAATAACCAACACTACACACCGCACTCATACATACTCACATAATTAACATGTACCGCACACCCGTGACCTCTGGCGCTGCTAAAAAGCCCACCACTCCTAGTCCTGCTACCACAACCGCAGCAGCGCAGGACCCTGCTAGGACTTTTATCAAAAGACCAGACGCCAAAAGAAGGTCACTCGATAACATGGACCTATATAAAAAGCAGCAAAACAACTACGCTGCACTACCGAGTGAGCAGCTCCTCCAGGAGATAATGAAAACCTTCGAGGACATACCCTCGAAAGTTCATGAGTACCCTCAAATGAGGAGAGACATTAAACAGTTCCTGGAGGTGCAATCAGATAAGGGCATACGAAATATCTACGAGCTCAGTAGGCGTCTGAAAAGTCTCGAAGCAGAGGTCCCAAAAACAAGGACACCAACAAAGACCTCGTGTTCCGATGGGCAGGATGTTATCCTGAAAAAACTGAGAGAGGTGGAAGAAACATTGACCGAGCGGTTGAATGATATTGAACAGAGTCTGAAAACGGACATAGTAGGGCTCCATAATGGTAACGATGACCGAGGCTCCGACGTAATCGATAAGATCATCGACAAGATCGACGAAACCAGAGCTGCTATAGACCAAACGACCGAGGAGGTTGAAGGTCGAACGCACGCTCTCCTCAAAGATCTTGTCGGTGGTATTGCCGATGATGTCGTAGCAACCAAACAGGAACTAATGGAAGTCGCAAAAGGACTGGCATGTGAACGAAATATAGCCCCAGTACCTAGATCATACGCCAGTGTCGCAGCAGCCAAACCTGTCCACCGCCCTGCACTACACTCGATGGCGGTCACCTTCGAAAGTGGTCTTGAGACTGCTGACGAGGTGCTCGCCAGGGTGAAAAGGGCGGTCGATGCCAGAGGCACTGGCCTCAAAATTAATAGAGTAAGAAAGGCCAAGAACCAAACGGTTATATTAGGCTGCGACACTGAGGAGGAAAGGAAGAAAGTACAGGAAATGATAGAGAGTCGCGGAGAGGGACTGATAGTAGCGCCCATGAAAAATAAAAACCCTCTAGTTGTCTTGAAAGACGTGTTTGTGGACAGCGAAGATGAGGAAATAATCAAGGCGCTCTACGCTCAGAACAAAGACATCTTTGTGGGCCTACCTGAAGGGGAAACGGAAATGGTGATAAAATATAAAAAGCGTACAAGAAATCCCAGAACAGTACACATCATTCTGCAGGTAAAGCCCAACGTATGGCAGAGGATGACGGAGGCTGGAGCCCTCTATCTGGACCTTCAAAGGGTCAGAGTCGAGGACCAGTCACCGCTCATCCAATGCACGAAGTGTCTTGCATTCGGACATGGTCGGAAATTTTGCACCGAGAGTGTGGACAGATGTAGTCACTGTGGAGGACCGCATCTGCGCGAGAAATGCGCAGATTTTACAGCGGGAAATGAACCGCAGTGCTGCAACTGCTCACACTCTGGGTTGCCGAGGACCGACCATAACGCGTTCAGTGCCGACTGCCCAGTACGGAAAAAATGGGACTACTTGGCCCGTACAAGCACGGCCTATGCATAACTCACAAGCAGGTTATTACACGACACGCACACATAAACACAAAAGAACACACAAACACAAACACGACACACGCAAACATGTAATACATAAAAACGATCACAACTGATATACAGAACGTATATTGAATATACACAAATATATCAGCACAAAAACACCTACACGAACCAAAAACAGTAACTCAAACAAAGGAAAAATGAAGTATAAAATGAAAACTGGCACAAGAAATAGTCAATAAATATGTATAAATTCAGTATATGTATGTTATTGGCTAGGCAAAAGTATGTTTTAGAAATACATAAGGAAATACAAAATCCGACACAACAGGACAGAATACACCAATCCTGCAAAATGCACAATTGAAAATATCTTGAAAAAAATGTAAA
>JAUPFT010000023.1:22500-40000 GCA_036936625.1 Parnassius smintheus behrii
ACCTAACCTAACCTAACCTAACCTAACCTAACCTAACCTAACCTAACCTAACCTAACCTAACCTAACCTAACCTAACCTAACCTAACCTAACCTAACCTAACCTAACCTAACCTAACCTAACCTAACCTAACCTAACCTAACCTAACCTAACCTAACCTAACCTAACCTAACCTAACCTAACCTAACCTAACCTAACCTAACCTAACCTAACCTAACCTAACCTAACCTAACCTAACCTAACCTAACCTAACCTAACCTAACCTAACCTAACCTAACCTAACCTAACCTAACCTAACCTAACCTAACCTAACCTAACCTAACCTAACCTAACCTAACCTAACCTAACCTAACCTAACCTAACCTAACCTAACCTAACCTAACCTAACCTAACCTAACCTAACCTAACCTAACCTAACCTAACCTAACCTAACCTAACCTAACCTAACCTAACCTAACCTAACCTAACCTAACCTAACCTAACCTAACCTAACCTAACCTAACCTAACCTAACCTAACCTAACCTAACCTAACCTAACCTAACCTAACCTAACCTAACCTAACCTAACCTAACCTAACCTAACCTAACCTAACCTAACCTAACCTAACCTAACCTAACCTAACCTAACCTAACCTAACCTAACCTAACCTAACCTAACCTAACCTAACCTAACCTAACCTAACCTAACCTAACCTAACCTAACCTAACCTAACCTAACCTAACCTAACCTAACCTAACCTAACCTAACCTAACCTAACCTAACCTAACCTAACCTAACCTAACCTAACCTAACCTAACCTAACCTAACCTAACCTAACCTAACCTAACCTAACCTAACCTAACCTAACCTAACCTAACCTAACCTAACCTAACCTAACCTAACCTAACCTAACCTAACCTAACCTAACCTAACCTAACCTAACCTAACCTAACCTAACCTAACCTAACCTAACCTAACCTAACCTAACCTAACCTAACCTAACCTAACCTAACCTAACCTAACCTAACCTAACCTAACCTAACCTAACCTAACCTAACCTAACCTAACCTAACCTAACCTAACCTAACCTAACCTAACCTAACCTAACCTAACCTAACCTAACCTAACCTAACCTAACCTAACCTAACCTAACCTAACCTAACCTAACCTAACCTAACCTAACCTAACCTAACCTAACCTAACCTAACCTAACCTAACCTAACCTAACCTAACCTAACCTAACCTAACCTAACCTAACCTAACCTAACCTAACCTAACCTAACCTAACCTAACCTAACCTAACCTAACCTAACCTAACCTAACCTAACCTAACCTAACCTAACCTAACCTAACCTAACCTAACCTAACCTAACCTAACCTAACCTAACCTAACCTAACCTAACCTAACCTAACCTAACCTAACCTAACCTAACCTAACCTAACCTAACCTAACCTAACCTAACCTAACCTAACCTAACCTAACCTAACCTAACCTAACCTAACCTAACCTAACCTAACCTAACCTAACCTAACCTAACCTAACCTAACCTAACCTAACCTAACCTAACCTAACCTAACCTAACCTAACCTAACCTAACCTAACCTAACCTAACCTAACCTAACCTAACCTAACCTAACCTAACCTAACCTAACCTAACCTAACCTAACCTAACCTAACCTAACCTAACCTAACCTAACCTAACCTAACCTAACCTAACCTAACCTAACCTAACCTAACCTAACCTAACCTAACCTAACCTAACCTAACCTAACCTAACCTAACCTAACCTAACCTAACCTAACCTAACCTAACCTAACCTAACCTAACCTAACCTAACCTAACCTAACCTAACCTAACCTAACCTAACCTAACCTAACCTAACCTAACCTAACCTAACCTAACCTAACCTAACCTAACCTAACCTAACCTAACCTAACCTAACCTAACCTAACCTAACCTAACCTAACCTAACCTAACCTAACCTAACCTAACCTAACCTAACCTAACCTAACCTAACCTAACCTAACCTAACCTAACCTAACCTAACCTAACCTAACCTAACCTAACCTAACCTAACCTAACCTAACCTAACCTAACCTAACCTAACCTAACCTAACCTAACCTAACCTAACCTAACCTAACCTAACCTAACCTAACCTAACCTAACCTAACCTAACCTAACCTAACCTAACCTAACCTAACCTAACCTAACCTAACCTAACCTAACCTAACCTAACCTAACCTAACCTAACCTAACCTAACCTAACCTAACCTAACCTAACCTAACCTAACCTAACCTAACCTAACCTAACCTAACCTAACCTAACCTAACCTAACCTAACCTAACCTAACCTAACCTAACCTAACCTAACCTAACCTAACCTAACCTAACCTAACCTAACCTAACCTAACCTAACCTAACCTAACCTAACCTAACCTAACCTAACCTAACCTAACCTAACCTAACCTAACCTAACCTAACCTAACCTAACCTAACCTAACCTAACCTAACCTAACCTAACCTAACCTAACCTAACCTAACCTAACCTAACCTAACCTAACCTAACCTAACCTAACCTAACCTAACCTAACCTAACCTAACCTAACCTAACCTAACCTAACCTAACCTAACCTAACCTAACCTAACCTAACCTAACCTAACCTAACCTAACCTAACCTAACCTAACCTAACCTAACCTAACCTAACCTAACCTAACCTAACCTAACCTAACCTAACCTAACCTAACCTAACCTAACCTAACCTAACCTAACCTAACCTAACCTAACCTAACCTAACCTAACCTAACCTAACCTAACCTAACCTAACCTAACCTAACCTAACCTAACCTAACCTAACCTAACCTAACCTAACCTAACCTAACCTAACCTAACCTAACCTAACCTAACCTAACCTAACCTAACCTAACCTAACCTAACCTAACCTAACCTAACCTAACCTAACCTAACCTAACCTAACCTAACCTAACCTAACCTAACCTAACCTAACCTAACCTAACCTAACCTAACCTAACCTAACCTAACCTAACCTAACCTAACCTAACCTAACCTAACCTAACCTAACCTAACCTAACCTAACCTAACCTAACCTAACCTAACCTAACCTAACCTAACCTAACCTAACCTAACCTAACCTAACCTAACCTAACCTAACCTAACCTAACCTAACCTAACCTAACCTAACCTAACCTAACCTAACCTAACCTAACCTAACCTAACCTAACCTAACCTAACCTAACCTAACCTAACCTAACCTAACCTAACCTAACCTAACCTAACCTAACCTAACCTAACCTAACCTAACCGAACCTAACCTAACCTAACCTAACCTAACCTAACCTAACCTAACCTAACCTAACCTAACCTAACCTAACCTAACCTAACCTAACCTAACCTAACCTAACCTAACCTAACCTAACCTAACCTAACCTAACCTAACCTAACCTAACCTAACCTAACCTAACCTAACCTAACCTAACCTAACCTAACCTAACCTAACCTAACCTAACCTAACCTAACCTAACCTAACCTAACCTAACCTAACCTAACCTAACCTAACCTAACCTAACCTAACCTAACCTAACCTAACCTAACCTAACCTAACCTAACCTAACCTAACCTAACCTAACCTAACCTAACCTAACCTAACCTAACCTAACCTAACCTAACCTAACCTAACCTAACCTAACCTAACCTAACCTAACCTAACCTAACCTAACCTAACCTAACCTAACCTAACCTAACCTAACCTAACCTAACCTAACCTAACCTAACCTAACCTAACCTAACCTAACCTAACCTAACCTAACCTAACCTAACCTAACCTAACCTAACCTAACCTAACCTAACCTAACCTAACCTAACCTAACCTAACCTAACCTAACCTAACCTAACCTAACCTAACCTAACCTAACCTAACCTAACCTAACCTAACCTAACCTAACCTAACCTAACCTAACCTAACCTAACCTAACCTAACCTAACCTAACCTAACCTAACCTAACCTAACCTAACCTAACCTAACCTAACCTAACCTAACCTAACCTAACCTAACCTAACCTAACCTAACCTAACCTAACCTAACCTAACCTAACCTAACCTAACCTAACCTAACCTAACCTAACCTAACCTAACCTAACCTAACCTAACCTAACCTAACCTAACCTAACCTAACCTAACCTAACCTAACCTAACCTAACCTAACCTAACCTAACCTAACCTAACCTAACCTAACCTAACCTAACCTAACCTAACCTAACCTAACCTAACCTAACCTAACCTAACCTAACCTAACCTAACCTAACCTAACCTAACCTAACCTAACCTAACCTAACCTAACCTAACCTAACCTAACCTAACCTAACCTAACCTAACCTAACCTAACCTAACCTAACCTAACCTAACCTAACCTAACCTAACCTAACCTAACCTAACCTAACCTAACCTAACCTAACCTAACCTAACCTAACCTAACCTAACCTAACCTAACCTAACCTAACCTAACCTAACCTAACCTAACCTAACCTAACCTAACCTAACCTAACCTAACCTAACCTAACCTAACCTAACCTAACCTAACCTAACCTAACCTAACCTAACCTAACCTAACCTAACCTAACCTAACCTAACCTAACCTAACCTAACCTAACCTAACCTAACCTAACCTAACCTAACCTAACCTAACCTAACCTAACCTAACCTAACCTAACCTAACCTAACCTAACCTAACCTAACCTAACCTAACCTAACCTAACCTAACCTAACCTAACCTAACCTAACCTAACCTAACCTAACCTAACCTAACCTAACCTAACCTAACCTAACCTAACCTAACCTAACCTAACCTAACCTAACCTAACCTAACCTAACCTAACCTAACCTAACCTAACCTAACCTAACCTAACCTAACCTAACCTAACCTAACCTAACCTAACCTAACCTAACCTAACCTAACCTAACCTAACCTAACCTAACCTAACCTAACCTAACCTAACCTAACCTAACCTAACCTAACCTAACCTAACCTAACCTAACCTAACCTAACCTAACCTAACCTAACCTAACCTAACCTAACCTAACCTAACCTAACCTAACCTAACCTAACCTAACCTAACCTAACCTAACCTAACCTAACCTAACCTAACCTAACCTAACCTAACCTAACCTAACCTAACCTAACCTAACCTAACCTAACCTAACCTAACCTAACCTAACCTAACCTAACCTAACCTAACCTAACCTAACCTAACCTAACCTAACCTAACCTAACCTAACCTAACCTAACCTAACCTAACCTAACCTAACCTAACCTAACCTAACCTAACCTAACCTAACCTAACCTAACCTAACCTAACCTAACCTAACCTAACCTAACCTAACCTAACCTAACCTAACCTAACCTAACCTAACCTAACCTAACCTAACCTAACCTAACCTAACCTAACCTAACCTAACCTAACCTAACCTAACCTAACCTAACCTAACCTAACCTAACCTAACCTAACCTAACCTAACCTAACCTAACCTAACCTAACCTAACCTAACCTAACCTAACCTAACCTAACCTAACCTAACCTAACCTAACCTAACCTAACCTAACCTAACCTAACCTAACCTAACCTAACCTAACCTAACCTAACCTAACCTAACCTAACCTAACCTAACCTAACCTAACCTAACCTAACCTAACCTAACCTAACCTAACCTAACCTAACCTAACCTAACCTAACCTAACCTAACCTA
Organism: Parnassius smintheus behrii; assembly: GCA_036936625.1. Taxonomy (NCBI): domain Eukaryota; kingdom Metazoa; phylum Arthropoda; class Insecta; order Lepidoptera; family Papilionidae; genus Parnassius; species Parnassius smintheus. The sequence continues at coordinate 28,241 of JAUPFT010000023.1, forward strand.
ACCTAACCTAACCTAACCTAACCTAACCTAACCTAACCTAACCTAACCTAACCTAACCTAACCTAACCTAACCTAACCTAACCTAACCTAACCTAACCTAACCTAACCTAACCTAACCTAACCTAACCTAACCTAACCTAACCTAACCTAACCTAACCTAACCTAACCTAACCTAACCTAACCTAACCTAACCTAACCTAACCTAACCTAACCTAACCTAACCTAACCTAACCTAACCTAACCTAACCTAACCTAACCTAACCTAACCTAACCTAACCTAACCTAACCTAACCTAACCTAACCTAACCTAACCTAACCTAACCTAACCTAACCTAACCTAACCTAACCTAACCTAACCTAACCTAACCTAACCTAACCTAACCTAACCTAACCTAACCTAACCTAACCTAACCTAACCTAACCTAACCTAACCTAACCTAACCTAACCTAACCTAACCTAACCTAACCTAACCTAACCTAACCTAACCTAACCTAACCTAACCTAACCTAACCTAACCTAACCTAACCTAACCTAACCTAACCTAACCTAACCTAACCTAACCTAACCTAACCTAACCTAACCTAACCTAACCTAACCTAACCTAACCTAACCTAACCTAACCTAACCTAACCTAACCTAACCTAACCTAACCTAACCTAACCTAACCTAACCTAACCTAACCTAACCTAACCTAACCTAACCTAACCTAACCTAACCTAACCTAACCTAACCTAACCTAACCTAACCTAACCTAACCTAACCTAACCTAACCTAACCTAACCTAACCTAACCTAACCTAACCTAACCTAACCTAACCTAACCTAACCTAACCTAACCTAACCTAACCTAACCTAACCTAACCTAACCTAACCTAACCTAACCTAACCTAACCTAACCTAACCTAACCTAACCTAACCTAACCTAACCTAACCTAACCTAACCTAACCTAACCTAACCTAACCTAACCTAACCTAACCTAACCTAACCTAACCTAACCTAACCTAACCTAACCTAACCTAACCTAACCTAACCTAACCTAACCTAACCTAACCTAACCTAACCTAACCTAACCTAACCTAACCTAACCTAACCTAACCTAACCTAACCTAACCTAACCTAACCTAACCTAACCTAACCTAACCTAACCTAACCTAACCTAACCTAACCTAACCTAACCTAACCTAACCTAACCTAACCTAACCTAACCTAACCTAACCTAACCTAACCTAACCTAACCTAACCTAACCTAACCTAACCTAACCTAACCTAACCTAACCTAACCTAACCTAACCTAACCTAACCTAACCTAACCTAACCTAACCTAACCTAACCTAACCTAACCTAACCTAACCTAACCTAACCTAACCTAACCTAACCTAACCTAACCTAACCTAACCTAACCTAACCTAACCTAACCTAACCTAACCTAACCTAACCTAACCTAACCTAACCTAACCTAACCTAACCTAACCTAACCTAACCTAACCTAACCTAACCTAACCTAACCTAACCTAACCTAACCTAACCTAACCTAACCTAACCTAACCTAACCTAACCTAACCTAACCTAACCTAACCTAACCTAACCTAACCTAACCTAACCTAACCTAACCTAACCTAACCTAACCTAACCTAACCTAACCTAACCTAACCTAACCTAACCTAACCTAACCTAACCTAACCTAACCTAACCTAACCTAACCTAACCTAACCTAACCTAACCTAACCTAACCTAACCTAACCTAACCTAACCTAACCTAACCTAACCTAACCTAACCTAACCTAACCTAACCTAACCTAACCTAACCTAACCTAACCTAACCTAACCTAACCTAACCTAACCTAACCTAACCTAACCTAACCTAACCTAACCTAACCTAACCTAACCTAACCTAACCTAACCTAACCTAACCTAACCTAACCTAACCTAACCTAACCTAACCTAACCTAACCTAACCTAACCTAACCTAACCTAACCTAACCTAACCTAACCTAACCTAACCTAACCTAACCTAACCTAACCTAACCTAACCTAACCTAACCTAACCTAACCTAACCTAACCTAACCTAACCTAACCTAACCTAACCTAACCTAACCTAACCTAACCTAACCTAACCTAACCTAACCTAACCTAACCTAACCTAACCTAACCTAACCTAACCTAACCTAACCTAACCTAACCTAACCTAACCTAACCTAACCTAACCTAACCTAACCTAACCTAACCTAACCTAACCTAACCTAACCTAACCTAACCTAACCTAACCTAACCTAACCTAACCTAACCTAACCTAACCTAACCTAACCTAACCTAACCTAACCTAACCTAACCTAACCTAACCTAACCTAACCTAACCTAACCTAACCTAACCTAACCTAACCTAACCTAACCTAACCTAACCTAACCTAACCTAACCTAACCTAACCTAACCTAACCTAACCTAACCTAACCTAACCTAACCTAACCTAACCTAACCTAACCTAACCTAACCTAACCTAACCTAACCTAACCTAACCTAACCTAACCTAACCTAACCTAACCTAACCTAACCTAACCTAACCTAACCTAACCTAACCTAACCTAACCTAACCTAACCTAACCTAACCTAACCTAACCTAACCTAACCTAACCTAACCTAACCTAACCTAACCTAACCTAACCTAACCTAACCTAACCTAACCTAACCTAACCTAACCTAACCTAACCTAACCTAACCTAACCTAACCTAACCTAACCTAACCTAACCTAACCTAACCTAACCTAACCTAACCTAACCTAACCTAACCTAACCTAACCTAACCTAACCTAACCTAACCTAACCTAACCTAACCTAACCTAACCTAACCTAACCTAACCTAACCTAACCTAACCTAACCTAACCTAACCTAACCTAACCTAACCTAACCTAACCTAACCTAACCTAACCTAACCTAACCTAACCTAACCTAACCTAACCTAACCTAACCTAACCTAACCTAACCTAACCTAACCTAACCTAACCTAACCTAACCTAACCTAACCTAACCTAACCTAACCTAACCTAACCTAACCTAACCTAACCTAACCTAACCTAACCTAACCTAACCTAACCTAACCTAACCTAACCTAACCTAACCTAACCTAACCTAACCTAACCTAACCTAACCTAACCTAACCTAACCTAACCTAACCTAACCTAACCTAACCTAACCTAACCTAACCTAACCTAACCTAACCTAACCTAACCTAACCTAACCTAACCTAACCTAACCTAACCTAACCTAACCTAACCTAACCTAACCTAACCTAACCTAACCTAACCTAACCTAACCTAACCTAACCTAACCTAACCTAACCTAACCTAACCTAACCTAACCTAACCTAACCTAACCTAACCTAACCTAACCTAACCTAACCTAACCTAACCTAACCTAACCTAACCTAACCTAACCTAACCTAACCTAACCTAACCTAACCTAACCTAACCTAACCTAACCTAACCTAACCTAACCTAACCTAACCTAACCTAACCTAACCTAACCTAACCTAACCTAACCTAACCTAACCTAACCTAACCTAACCTAACCTAACCTAACCTAACCTAACCTAACCTAACCTAACCTAACCTAACCTAACCTAACCTAACCTAACCTAACCTAACCTAACCTAACCTAACCTAACCTAACCTAACCTAACCTAACCTAACCTAACCTAACCTAACCTAACCTAACCTAACCTAACCTAACCTAACCTAACCTAACCTAACCTAACCTAACCTAACCTAACCTAACCTAACCTAACCTAACCTAACCTAACCTAACCTAACCTAACCTAACCTAACCTAACCTAACCTAACCTAACCTAACCTAACCTAACCTAACCTAACCTAACCTAACCTAACCTAACCTAACCTAACCTAACCTAACCTAACCTAACCTAACCTAACCTAACCTAACCTAACCTAACCTAACCTAACCTAGACCTAACCTAACCTAACCTAACCTAACCTAACCTAACCTAACCTAACCTAACCTAACCTAACCTAACCTAACCTAACCTAACCTAACCTAACCTAACCTAACCTAACCTAACCTAACCTAACCTAACCTAACCTAACCTAACCTAACCTAACCTAACCTAACCTAACCTAACCTAACCTAACCTAACCTAACCTAACCTAACCTAACCTAACCTAACCTAACCTAACCTAACCTAACCTAACCTAACCTAACCTAACCTAACCTAACCTAACCTAACCTAACCTAACCTAACCTAACCTAACCTAACCTAACCTAACCTAACCTAACCTAACCTAACCTAACCTAACCTAACCTAACCTAACCTAACCTAACCTAACCTAACCTAACCTAACCTAACCTAACCTAACCTAACCTAACCTAACCTAACCTAACCTAACCTAACCTAACCTAACCTAACCTAACCTAACCTAACCTAACCTAACCTAACCTAACCTAACCTAACCTAACCTAACCTAACCTAACCTAACCTAACCTAACCTAACCTAACCTAACCTAACCTAACCTAACCTAACCTAACCTAACCTAACCTAACCTAACCTAACCTAACCTAACCTAACCTAACCTAACCTAACCTAACCTAACCTAACCTAACCTAACCTAACCTAACCTAACCTAACCTAACCTAACCTAACCTAACCTAACCTAACCTAACCTAACCTAACCTAACCTAACCTAACCTAACCTAACCTAACCTAACCTAACCTAACCTAACCTAACCTAACCTAACCTAACCTAACCTAACCTAACCTAACCTAACCTAACCTAACCTAACCTAACCTAACCTAACCTAACCTAACCTAACCTAACCTAACCTAACCTAACCTAACCTAACCTAACCTAACCTAACCTAACCTAACCTAACCTAACCTAACCTAACCTAACCTAACCTAACCTAACCTAACCTAACCTAACCTAACCTAACCTAACCTAACCTAACCTAACCTAACCTAACCTAACCTAACCTAACCTAACCTAACCTAACCTAACCTAACCTAACCTAACCTAACCTAACCTAACCTAACCTAACCTAACCTAACCTAACCTAACCTAACCTAACCTAACCTAACCTAACCTAACCTAACCTAACCTAACCTAACCTAACCTAACCTAACCTAACCTAACCTAACCTAACCTAACCTAACCTAACCTAACCTAACCTAACCTAACCTAACCTAACCTAACCTAACCTAACCTAACCTAACCTAACCTAACCTAACCTAACCTAACCTAACCTAACCTAACCTAACCTAACCTAACCTAACCTAACCTAACCTAACCTAACCTAACCTAACCTAACCTAACCTAACCTAACCTAACCTAACCTAACCTAACCTAACCTAACCTAACCTAACCTAACCTAACCTAACCTAACCTAACCTAACCTAACCTAACCTAACCTAACCTAACCTAACCTAACCTAACCTAACCTAACCTAACCTAACCTAACCTAACCTAACCTAACCTAACCTAACCTAACCTAACCTAACCTAACCTAACCTAACCTAACCTAACCTAACCTAACCTAACCTAACCTAACCTAACCTAACCTAACCTAACCTAACCTAACCTAACCTAACCTAACCTAACCTAACCTAACCTAACCTAACCTAACCTAACCTAACCTAACCTAACCTAACCTAACCTAACCTAACCTAACCTAACCTAACCTAACCTAACCTAACCTAACCTAACCTAACCTAACCTAACCTAACCTAACCTAACCTAACCTAACCTAACCTAACCTAACCTAACCTAACCTAACCTAACCTAACCTAACCTAACCTAACCTAACCTAACCTAACCTAACCTAACCTAACCTAACCTAACCTAACCTAACCTAACCTAACCTAACCTAACCTAACCTAACCTAACCTAACCTAACCTAACCTAACCTAACCTAACCTAACCTAACCTAACCTAACCTAACCTAACCTAACCTAACCTAACCTAACCTAACCTAACCTAACCTAACCTAACCTAACCTAACCTAACCTAACCTAACCTAACCTAACCTAACCTAACCTAACCTAACCTAACCTAACCTAACCTAACCTAACCTAACCTAACCTAACCTAACCTAACCTAACCTAACCTAACCTAACCTAACCTAACCTAACCTAACCTAACCTAACCTAACCTAACCTAACCTAACCTAACCTAACCTAACCTAACCTAACCTAACCTAACCTAACCTAACCTAACCTAACCTAACCTAACCTAACCTAACCTAACCTAACCTAACCTAACCTAACCTAACCTAACCTAACCTAACCTAACCTAACCTAACCTAACCTAACCTAACCTAACCTAACCTAACCTAACCTAACCTAACCTAACCTAACCTAACCTAACCTAACCTAACCTAACCTAACCTAACCTAACCTAACCTAACCTAACCTAACCTAACCTAACCTAACCTAACCTAACCTAACCTAACCTAACCTAACCTAACCTAACCTAACCTAACCTAACCTAACCTAACCTAACCTAACCTAACCTAACCTAACCTAACCTAACCTAACCTAACCTAACCTAACCTAACCTAACCTAACCTAACCTAACCTAACCTAACCTAACCTAACCTAACCTAACCTAACCTAACCTAACCTAACCTAACCTAACCTAACCTAACCTAACCTAACCTAACCTAACCTAACCTAACCTAACCTAACCTAACCTAACCTAACCTAACCTAACCTAACCTAACCTAACCTAACCTAACCTAACCTAACCTAACCTAACCTAACCTAACCTAACCTAACCTAACCTAACCTAACCTAACCTAACCTAACCTAACCTAACCTAACCTAACCTAACCTAACCTAACCTAACCTAACCTAACCTAACCTAACCTAACCTAACCTAACCTAACCTAACCTAACCTAACCTAACCTAACCTAACCTAACCTAACCTAACCTAACCTAACCTAACCTAACCTAACCTAACCTAACCTAACCTAACCTAACCTAACCTAACCTAACCTAACCTAACCTAACCTAACCTAACCTAACCTAACCTAACCTAACCTAACCTAACCTAACCTAACCTAACCTAACCTAACCTAACCTAACCTAACCTAACCTAACCTAACCTAACCTAACCTAACCTAACCTAACCTAACCTAACCTAACCTAACCTAACCTAACCTAACCTAACCTAACCTAACCTAACCTAACCTAACCTAACCTAACCTAACCTAACCTAACCTAACCTAACCTAACCTAACCTAACCTAACCTAACCTAACCTAACCTAACCTAACCTAACCTAACCTAACCTAACCTAACCTAACCTAACCTAACCTAACCTAACCTAACCTAACCTAACCTAACCTAACCTAACCTAACCTAACCTAACCTAACCTAACCTAACCTAACCTAACCTAACCTAACCTAACCTAACCTAACCTAACCTAACCTAACCTAACCTAACCTAACCTAACCTAACCTAACCTAACCTAACCTAACCTAACCTAACCTAACCTAACCTAACCTAACCTAACCTAACCTAACCTAACCTAACCTAACCTAACCTAACCTAACCTAACCTAACCTAACCTAACCTAACCTAACCTAACCTAACCTAACCTAACCTAACCTAACCTAACCTAACCTAACCTAACCTAACCTAACCTAACCTAACCTAACCTAACCTAACCTAACCTAACCTAACCTAACCTAACCTAACCTAACCTAACCTAACCTAACCTAACCTAACCTAACCTAACCTAACCTAACCTAACCTAACCTAACCTAACCTAACCTAACCTAACCTAACCTAACCTAACCTAACCTAACCTAACCTAACCTAACCTAACCTAACCTAACCTAACCTAACCTAACCTAACCTAACCTAACCTAACCTAACCTAACCTAACCTAACCTAACCTAACCTAACCTAACCTAACCTAACCTAACCTAACCTAACCTAACCTAACCTAACCTAACCTAACCTAACCTAACCTAACCTAACCTAACCTAACCTAACCTAACCTAACCTAACCTAACCTAACCTAACCTAACCTAACCTAACCTAACCTAACCTAACCTAACCTAACCTAACCTAACCTAACCTAACCTAACCTAACCTAACCTAACCTAACCTAACCTAACCTAACCTAACCTAACCTAACCTAACCTAACCTAACCTAACCTAACCTAACCTAACCTAACCTAACCTAACCTAACCTAACCTAACCTAACCTAACCTAACCTAACCTAACCTAACCTAACCTAACCTAACCTAACCTAACCTAACCTAACCTAACCTAACCTAACCTAACCTAACCTAACCTAACCTAACCTAACCTAACCTAACCTAACCTAACCTAACCTAACCTAACCTAACCTAACCTAACCTAACCTAACCTAACCTAACCTAACCTAACCTAACCTAACCTAACCTAACCTAACCTAACCTAACCTAACCTAACCTAACCTAACCTAACCTAACCTAACCTAACCTAACCTAACCTAACCTAACCTAACCTAACCTAACCTAACCTAACCTAACCTAACCTAACCTAACCTAACCTAACCTAACCTAACCTAACCTAACCTAACCTAACCTAACCTAACCTAACCTAACCTAACCTAACCTAACCTAACCTAACCTAACCTAACCTAACCTAACCTAACCTAACCTAACCTAACCTAACCTAACCTAACCTAACCTAACCTAACCTAACCTAACCTAACCTAACCTAACCTAACCTAACCTAACCTAACCTAACCTAACCTAACCTAACCTAACCTAACCTAACCTAACCTAACCTAACCTAACCTAACCTAACCTAACCTAACCTAACCTAACCTAACCTAACCTAACCTAACCTAACCTAACCTAACCTAACCTAACCTAACCTAACCTAACCTAACCTAACCTAACCTAACCTAACCTAACCTAACCTAACCTAACCTAACCTAACCTAACCTAACCTAACCTAACCTAACCTAACCTAACCTAACCTAACCTAACCTAACCTAACCTAACCTAACCTAACCTAACCTAACCTAACCTAACCTAACCTAACCTAACCTAACCTAACCTAACCTAACCTAACCTAACCTAACCTAACCTAACCTAACCTAACCTAACCTAACCTAACCTAACCTAACCTAACCTAACCTAACCTAACCTAACCTAACCTAACCTAACCTAACCTAACCTAACCTAACCTAACCTAACCTAACCTAACCTAACCTAACCTAACCTAACCTAACCTAACCTAACCTAACCTAACCTAACCTAACCTAACCTAACCTAACCTAACCTAACCTAACCTAACCTAACCTAACCTAACCTAACCTAACCTAACCTAACCTAACCTAACCTAACCTAACCTAACCTAACCTAACCTAACCTAACCTAACCTAACCTAACCTAACCTAACCTAACCTAACCTAACCTAACCTAACCTAACCTAACCTAACCTAACCTAACCTAACCTAACCTAACCTAACCTAACCTAACCTAACCTAACCTAACCTAACCTAACCTAACCTAACCTAACCTAACCTAACCTAACCTAACCTAACCTAACCTAACCTAACCTAACCTAACCTAACCTAACCTAACCTAACCTAACCTAACCTAACCTAACCTAACCTAACCTAACCTAACCTAACCTAACCTAACCTAACCTAACCTAACCTAACCTAACCTAACCTAACCTAACCTAACCTAACCTAACCTAACCTAACCTAACCTAACCTAACCTAACCTAACCTAACCTAACCTAACCTAACCTAACCTAACCTAACCTAACCTAACCTAACCTAACCTAACCTAACCTAACCTAACCTAACCTAACCTAACCTAACCTAACCTAACCTAACCTAACCTAACCTAACCTAACCTAACCTAACCTAACCTAACCTAACCTAACCTAACCTAACCTAACCTAACCTAACCTAACCTAACCTAACCTAACCTAACCTAACCTAACCTAACCTAACCTAACCTAACCTAACCTAACCTAACCTAACCTAACCTAACCTAACCTAACCTAACCTAACCTAACCTAACCTAACCTAACCTAACCTAACCTAACCTAACCTAACCTAACCTAACCTAACCTAACCTAACCTAACCTAACCTAACCTAACCTAACCTAACCTAACCTAACCTAACCTAACCTAACCTAACCTAACCTAACCTAACCTAACCTAACCTAACCTAACCTAACCTAACCTAACCTAACCTAACCTAACCTAACCTAACCTAACCTAACCTAACCTAACCTAACCTAACCTAACCTAACCTAACCTAACCTAACCTAACCTAACCTAACCTAACCTAACCTAACCTAACCTAACCTAACCTAACCTAACCTAACCTAACCTAACCTAACCTAACCTAACCTAACCTAACCTAACCTAACCTAACCTAACCTAACCTAACCTAACCTAACCTAACCTAACCTAACCTAACCTAACCTAACCTAACCTAACCTAACCTAACCTAACCTAACCTAACCTAACCTAACCTAACCTAACCTAACCTAACCTAACCTAACCTAACCTAACCTAACCTAACCTAACCTAACCTAACCTAACCTAACCTAACCTAACCTAACCTAACCTAACCTAACCTAACCTAACCTAACCTAACCTAACCTAACCTAACCTAACCTAACCTAACCTAACCTAACCTAACCTAACCTAACCTAACCTAACCTAACCTAACCTAACCTAACCTAACCTAACCTAACCTAACCTAACCTAACCTAACCTAACCTAACCTAACCTAACCTAACCTAACCTAACCTAACCTAACCTAACCTAACCTAACCTAACCTAACCTAACCTAACCTAACCTAACCTAACCTAACCTAACCTAACCTAACCTAACCTAACCTAACCTAACCTAACCTAACCTAACCTAACCTAACCTAACCTAACCTAACCTAACCTAACCTAACCTAACCTAACCTAACCTAACCTAACCTAACCTAACCTAACCTAACCTAACCTAACCTAACCTAACCTAACCTAACCTAACCTAACCTAACCTAACCTAACCTAACCTAACCTAACCTAACCTAACCTAACCTAACCTAACCTAACCTAACCTAACCTAACCTAACCTAACCTAACCTAACCTAACCTAACCTAACCTAACCTAACCTAACCTAACCTAACCTAACCTAACCTAACCTAACCTAACCTAACCTAACCTAACCTAACCTAACCTAACCTAACCTAACCTAACCTAACCTAACCTAACCTAACCTAACCTAACCTAACCTAACCTAACCTAACCTAACCTAACCTAACCTAACCTAACCTAACCTAACCTAACCTAACCTAACCTAACCTAACCTAACCTAACCTAACCTAACCTAACCTAACCTAACCTAACCTAACCTAACCTAACCTAACCTAACCTAACCTAACCTAACCTAACCTAACCTAACCTAACCTAACCTAACCTAACCTAACCTAACCTAACCTAACCTAACCTAACCTAACCTAACCTAACCTAACCTAACCTAACCTAACCTAACCTAACCTAACCTAACCTAACCTAACCTAACCTAACCTAACCTAACCTAACCTAACCTAACCTAACCTAACCTAACCTAACCTAACCTAACCTAACCTAACCTAACCTAACCTAACCTAACCTAACCTAACCTAACCTAACCTAACCTAACCTAACCTAACCTAACCTAACCTAACCTAACCTAACCTAACCTAACCTAACCTAACCTAACCTAACCTAACCTAACCTAACCT
>JAUPFT010000023.1:42500-47500 GCA_036936625.1 Parnassius smintheus behrii
TTATACGTTTTTATAACTTTTACAAACATGAAATTTTATTTGACTCATTGATTTGAAAAATTTGCAATATTTGCCTTGATTATACATTTTTATAACTTTTACAAACTTAAAAATTTTTCTTATTATTTAATTTATTACTATTTATTTTATTTTATCGTCTTATTGGGCGCATATTAATCAAAATTAGTTTAAGTATTGACAAAGCCCTCTGAATCTAAATAAAATGTACAAAACACCCCCGCAAAATAAGTCTGCAGCTTCGACAGAGGACTTTAATAAGAGGACCGAAAAACCAGTACCCACGGGTGGGAAAGACAAAGGGTCAACATCTTCGGTAAGGAAAAGCATTGGTGAGCTGGAATCGCGTCTTGGCGCTGTACCAAAAAACATTATAGCTACACTGCCGACGAAGCAAAATACAAAAACTCCTACTGCGAGTGGGGGTGATGACAACCAATTGGATAAAGAAATGACCCAGTACTCAAGTAGAGCACAAGAAGCAAAAGCACACTTGGTAAGAATAAAATTACTATTAAATAGTTCACGTAACTTAAAGAACGAAATTAAAGACGGCATAATAGAAGCTGCAGACAAATTATATGGTATGACAAAAAATATGCAACAAGGAAAAGGACAAAGCATTGAAAAAGAAAAATCAGGTATAGGGAAGTGTCATGAACTGGAGCACGAATTAATAAGAAAATTAGAACAACATACCGAATTCCTCACCGAATGCAGAACAGAGACCCAACGCTTGAGTGAAGAGGTGAAAAAACACAGGGAGGAGCTCATCACCTATGCAAGTGTTACAGCAACCAGAAGGCAGCCCCAGGAGTCTATCTCGACCGTTCTTAAAAACACTACGAGTATACCCGCTCAAATGCACTCTATCATAGTCACGTCAAGCAATGAAAAGGACACGAGTGGCGAAGTCCTGGAAAAGATAAGAGTGGCAGTAAATGCAAAAGAAAGCGGGTTAAGGGTAGAGAAAGTAAGGAAAGCTAAAGACCAAAAGGTGATCGTGGGTTGTGGAACCAGGGAAGACATGGAAAAGGTAGCAAGCCGACTCAAAGCCTGTGATGCCGAGCTTTCTGTTGTGGAGGCCAAAAGCAAAGATCCACTGGTCATACTGAGGGATGTATTACTGATCAACACCGACGAGGACGTAATCGCTGCTATTAGGAACCAGAACAAGAACTTGCTAGAAACTCTGAATAGCGAGGAGGTAAGATTGGTAGTACGATTCCGAAAAAAGACCAGAAACCCCCACACAAACCATGTGATCCTTCAGGTCTCTCCAGCGGTATGGAAACGACTGGTTGAGGTGGGTCGTGTGCACGTAGACTTACAACGTATTGTGGTGACTGACCATTCACCACTGGTACAATGCTCCAGGTGCCTCGCGTATGGTCATGGCAAAAGGCACTGCAAGGAAGCAGAGGACATATGTTCTCATTGCGGAGGACCCCACTTGAAGACCTCATGTACTGCTTTCTTGGCCGGGGAGGTGCCTGCATGCAGTAACTGCACCAAAGCGAAGATGGATCGTCAAGATCACAACGCTTTTAGCAACGAATGCCCTATTCGTAGAAGATGGGATGCAATTGCCAGAACCAGCGTAGCATATTGTTAGGGTGGAGTTCGGAAATAGAGGCACAGATACAGAAAGTCGGTCCATAGCAGAAAAAAGAAAAATTTTAGTGGCACAAGCAAATTTACAGAGGAAAGAGCTAGCAACGAGCGAGTTAATGCTCGAAGCGAGCAAGAGAGGTATGAGCTTTGCCCTAATTCAGGAACCGTACGTGGGGAGAGTCGGGTATATGAAAGACTATCGGGGAGCACGTATATTCCAGAGCACTCAGAGAGGAGAAGGAGTGGTGAAAGCGGCAATAGCCGTTTTTGATGAAAACATCAATGTTACTCAATGTCCGACTCTCACTACGAATAACATCGTGGTGGTTAAAATAAAAGTGAACTCCCTGGAGATAGGACTGATTTCTCTGTACCTGGAACCGGATTCACTCATCGAGCCTTACATTTGCCAACTTAAAGAAACAGTGATAAAAATGGGTAAAACGGAAGTACTAATAGGAGGAGATACAAATGCGTGGAGCCCATGGTGGGGAAGTGCGAAGGAAGACGGACGTGGAGAAGCGCTTGCAGGTGCGCTTGATGAACTCGGTTTACACGTACTAAATGAGGGAGATCTGCCAACATTTGACACAATCAGAGGCGGCAAAAGATTCAGTAGTCACGTTGACATTACAGCGTGCTCCGAAAATCTTTTAAAATTGGTGGATGACTGGAAGGTAAACGAGGACATAACAAGTTCGGACCATAACACAATACTATTCAAAATTAAAAGCATAAAATCTTCTGGCAAAATAATTAAACGGACAACAAGGATATACAATAGCAAAAATGCAAAATGGAGTCAGTTTCATGAGAAACTGACTCAATTATTGACTGCAAGAAAAATAAACAAAACAAAAATAGACAATATAAGAAATAACATAGATTTAGAAAAACATTTAGAGCAATATTTAGAAGTAGTAAAAGAAGCATGCGATGCTACAATTCCAAAAAAGAAAAATCAAACAAAACTTACCTTGCCGTGGTGGAATGATGAGCTTACTCTACTAAAGATAGATGTCACCACCAAAAAGCGCCGAATAAGATGTGCTGCTCCCGTGCGTAGAGCCGATGTCGTTGCAGCGTACCTGGAAGCGAAAAATACATATGAATATGAATCAAAAAAGGCTCAGGTAAAAAGTTGGAAAGAGTTCTGCAGTAGACAGGACAGGGAAAGTTTGTGGGACGGGATATATCGGGTTATCGGCAGAACTACAAAAAGGCACGAAGATCTGCCTCTTTTGAAAGACGGAAAAATACTCAATAACACCGAATCGGCAAAAATGTTGGCTGAAACCTTTTATCCGGAAGACCTAGTTGAAGCTGATAACGCAGAACACCAGCTTATTAGGGAACTAGCAGAAAAAGTCAATGAAGGGACACAAGATAATTCTTGTGACCCACCATTTACAGTCGCTGAACTAAAACACGCAACCAACAGCTTCAACCCAAAAAAGGCACCGGGCGGGGACGGATTTACTGCTGATATTTGCCGTCAAGTTATCCTCCATAATCCTGAGCTTTACCTGAGCCTAGCTAACAAATGCTTAGAGTTAGGGCACTTTCCCACTGTGTGGAAAGAAGCAGTAGTCGTGGTTCTGAGAAAACCGGGGAAAGAGGATTATACGCACCCCAAAGCCTATAGACCGATAGGCTTGCTATCAATTATGGGCAAAATCCTGGAGAAAATGACTATCAGGAGGATAAAGTGGCAAATTCAACCTGGGATGAGTACTCGCCAATACGGTTTCACGCCACAGAAAAGCACCGAAGACTCCCTCTATGACATGATGGAGTATATACAAACACAACTACGAAATAAAAAGATAATTACCATGGTATCACTTGACATAGAGGGAGCCTTCGATAGTGCATGGTGGCCGGCCATTAGATGTCGATTGGCTGAGGAAAAATGCCCCACAAACATACGACGGTTGATGGATAGTTATCTCCAGGATAGAAAAGTTAACATCAGGTACGCTGGTGTAGAGCACCATCGGGCCACTTCAAAGGGGTGCGTACAAGGTTCCATAGGGGGACCAATACTGTGGAATTTGCTTCTTGACCCTCTTCTCAAGGAGTTGGAGGCGAGGGGTGACCGGTGTCAGGCTTTTGCTGACGATATCGTCCTGCTGTTTGCGGGGGACACGGCGCTCGAGATTCAGAGGCGTGCAAATGCCGCTCTCGAGCATGTTCGGATATGGGGAATTCGTAATAAACTGAACTTTGCGCCACAAAAGACCAAGGCTATGACATTAACCAACAAGTTAAAATACGATTCACCACGTCTGAGCATGGGCGGGATAGACATTGGCATGTCGGAGGAGATCAAAGTGCTTGGTCTTACCGTAGACAGAAAGCTCACATATAAAAGCCACGTCAGAAATGTGTGCAGGAAGGCCACAGCTCTCTACTCACAACTATCTAGGGCTGCTAAAATTAGTTGGGGTCTTCAATCAGAAATCGTAAGGACGATATACGTCGCAGTTGTGGAACCGGTGGTGCTGTATGCGGCGAGTGTGTGGGCGCCAGCTGTTAGCAAACTTGGGGTCCGAAAGCTTCTTAACACCGTGCAAAGGGGATTTGCTCAGAAAATTATTAAATCATATCGTACCGTGTCTCTACACTCGGCCCTTGCACTGGCAGGCCTGCTTCCTCTGGACCTAAGAGTCCAGGAAGCAGCATCCCTCTTTGTAGCTAAGAAAGGAAGGCTCCAGTCGGTGCTGGGGGACCGGGAGGTGGAGACAAAGGTGAATTTTGTGGAACTGCCCCACCCAGCATCTTATATGGACCTGGAATTCATATGCCTGGTAAACGAGAACGAAACAAAACTCAATAGCACACAGAGTCTCCGAATATTTACCGACGGGAGCAAAATAGAGGGAAAGGTCGGAGCAGCACTTTCCATCTGGAATAGTGAAGCCGAGATCAGAGCCCTAAAGCTTAAACTGTCGGACTACTGTACCGTGTACCAGGCTGAATTACTGGCCATATACAGGGCAACTGAGCAAGTTCTCAATAGCACTGAAGTAAGCTTTGGAGTTTACAGTGACTCGAGATCAGCTCTCGAGACCATTGTAAACCACGACTCCCAGCATTCCCTTGCAGTAAAGACCCGCAAAAATATACAAAACATCGTAAAGCAACAAAAAAGCATTCAACTTTTTTGGATAAAAGCCCATGCGGGTCTGGCAGGGAATGAACGAGCTGACGAATTGGCTAAGCTCGCCGCACTGCAGAAAAAAGGTAAACCAGATTACGACCTGTGCCCGGTCTCCTACTTGAAGCGTCTCATCCGGGAAGAATCCGTAGAAAAATGGAACCAAAGATACGCAGAGAGTGAAACGGGTCGAATCACAAAGAAATTC
>JAUPFT010000023.1:55000-230000 GCA_036936625.1 Parnassius smintheus behrii
ACCTAACCTAACCTAACCTAACCTAACCTAACCTAACCTAACCTAACCTAACCTAACCTAACCTAACCTAACCTAACCTAACCTAACCTAACCTAACCTAACCTAACCTAACCTAACCTAACCTAACCTAACCTAACCTAACCTAACCTAACCTAACCTAACCTAACCTAACCTAACCTAACCTAACCTAACCTAACCTAACCTAACCTAACCTAACCTAACCTAACCTAACCTAACCTAACCTAACCTAACCTAACCTAACCTAACCTAACCTAACCTAACCTAACCTAACCTAACCTAACCTAACCTAACCTAACCTAACCTAACCTAACCTAACCTAACCTAACCTAACCTAACCTAACCTAACCTAACCTAACCTAACCTAACCTAACCTAACCTAACCTAACCTAACCTAACCTAACCTAACCTAACCTAACCTAACCTAACCTAACCTAACCTAACCTAACCTAACCTAACCTAACCTAACCTAACCTAACCTAACCTAACCTAACCTAACCTAACCTAACCTAACCTAACCTAACCTAACCTAACCTAACCTAACCTAACCTAACCTAACCTAACCTAACCTAACCTAACCTAACCTAACCTAACCTAACCTAACCTAACCTAACCTAACCTAACCTAACCTAACCTAACCTAACCTAACCTAACCTAACCTAACCTAACCTAACCTAACCTAACCTAACCTAACCTAACCTAACCTAACCTAACCTAACCTAACCTAACCTAACCTAACCTAACCTAACCTAACCTAACCTAACCTAACCTAACCTAACCTAACCTAACCTAACCTAACCTAACCTAACCTAACCTAACCTAACCTAACCTAACCTAACCTAACCTAACCTAACCTAACCTAACCTAACCTAACCTAACCTAACCTAACCTAACCTAACCTAACCTAACCTAACCTAACCTAACCTAACCTAACCTAACCTAACCTAACCTAACCTAACCTAACCTAACCTAACCTAACCTAACCTAACCTAACCTAACCTAACCTAACCTAACCTAACCTAACCTAACCTAACCTAACCTAACCTAACCTAACCTAACCTAACCTAACCTAACCTAACCTAACCTAACCTAACCTAACCTAACCTAACCTAACCTAACCTAACCTAACCTAACCTAACCTAACCTAACCTAACCTAACCTAACCTAACCTAACCTAACCTAACCTAACCTAACCTAACCTAACCTAACCTAACCTAACCTAACCTAACCTAACCTAACCTAACCTAACCTAACCTAACCTAACCTAACCTAACCTAACCTAACCTAACCTAACCTAACCTAACCTAACCTAACCTAACCTAACCTAACCTAACCTAACCTAACCTAACCTAACCTAACCTAACCTAACCTAACCTAACCTAACCTAACCTAACCTAACCTAACCTAACCTAACCTAACCTAACCTAACCTAACCTAACCTAACCTAACCTAACCTAACCTAACCTAACCTAACCTAACCTAACCTAACCTAACCTAACCTAACCTAACCTAACCTAACCTAACCTAACCTAACCTAACCTAACCTAACCTAACCTAACCTAACCTAACCTAACCTAACCTAACCTAACCTAACCTAACCTAACCTAACCTAACCTAACCTAACCTAACCTAACCTAACCTAACCTAACCTAACCTAACCTAACCTAACCTAACCTAACCTAACCTAACCTAACCTAACCTAACCTAACCTAACCTAACCTAACCTAACCTAACCTAACCTAACCTAACCTAACCTAACCTAACCTAACCTAACCTAACCTAACCTAACCTAACCTAACCTAACCTAACCTAACCTAACCTAACCTAACCTAACCTAACCTAACCTAACCTAACCTAACCTAACCTAACCTAACCTAACCTAACCTAACCTAACCTAACCTAACCTAACCTAACCTAACCTAACCTAACCTAACCTAACCTAACCTAACCTAACCTAACCTAACCTAACCTAACCTAACCTAACCTAACCTAACCTAACCTAACCTAACCTAACCTAACCTAACCTAACCTAACCTAACCTAACCTAACCTAACCTAACCTAACCTAACCTAACCTAACCTAACCTAACCTAACCTAACCTAACCTAACCTAACCTAACCTAACCTAACCTAACCTAACCTAACCTAACCTAACCTAACCTAACCTAACCTAACCTAACCTAACCTAACCTAACCTAACCTAACCTAACCTAACCTAACCTAACCTAACCTAACCTAACCTAACCTAACCTAACCTAACCTAACCTAACCTAACCTAACCTAACCTAACCTAACCTAACCTAACCTAACCTAACCTAACCTAACCTAACCTAACCTAACCTAACCTAACCTAACCTAACCTAACCTAACCTAACCTAACCTAACCTAACCTAACCTAACCTAACCTAACCTAACCTAACCTAACCTAACCTAACCTAACCTAACCTAACCTAACCTAACCTAACCTAACCTAACCTAACCTAACCTAACCTAACCTAACCTAACCTAACCTAACCTAACCTAACCTAACCTAACCTAACCTAACCTAACCTAACCTAACCTAACCTAACCTAACCTAACCTAACCTAACCTAACCTAACCTAACCTAACCTAACCTAACCTAACCTAACCTAACCTAACCTAACCTAACCTAACCTAACCTAACCTAACCTAACCTAACCTAACCTAACCTAACCTAACCTAACCTAACCTAACCTAACCTAACCTAACCTAACCTAACCTAACCTAACCTAACCTAACCTAACCTAACCTAACCTAACCTAACCTAACCTAACCTAACCTAACCTAACCTAACCTAACCTAACCTAACCTAACCTAACCTAACCTAACCTAACCTAACCTAACCTAACCTAACCTAACCTAACCTAACCTAACCTAACCTAACCTAACCTAACCTAACCTAACCTAACCTAACCTAACCTAACCTAACCTAACCTAACCTAACCTAACCTAACCTAACCTAACCTAACCTAACCTAACCTAACCTAACCTAACCTAACCTAACCTAACCTAACCTAACCTAACCTAACCTAACCTAACCTAACCTAACCTAACCTAACCTAACCTAACCTAACCTAACCTAACCTAACCTAACCTAACCTAACCTAACCTAACCTAACCTAACCTAACCTAACCTAACCTAACCTAACCTAACCTAACCTAACCTAACCTAACCTAACCTAACCTAACCTAACCTAACCTAACCTAACCTAACCTAACCTAACCTAACCTAACCTAACCTAACCTAACCTAACCTAACCTAACCTAACCTAACCTAACCTAACCTAACCTAACCTAACCTAACCTAACCTAACCTAACCTAACCTAACCTAACCTAACCTAACCTAACCTAACCTAACCTAACCTAACCTAACCTAACCTAACCTACCTAACCTAACCTAACCTAACCTAACCTAACCTAACCTAACCTAACCTAACCTAACCTAACCTAACCTAACCTAACCTAACCTAACCTAACCTAACCTAACCTAACCTAACCTAACCTAACCTAACCTAACCTAACCTAACCTAACCTAACCTAACCTAACCTAACCTAACCTAACCTAACCTAACCTAACCTAACCTAACCTAACCTAACCTAACCTAACCTAACCTAACCTAACCTAACCTAACCTAACCTAACCTAACCTAACCTAACCTAACCTAACCTAACCTAACCTAACCTAACCTAACCTAACCTAACCTAACCTAACCTAACCTAACCTAACCTAACCTAACCTAACCTAACCTAACCTAACCTAACCTAACCTAACCTAACCTAACCTAACCTAACCTAACCTAACCTAACCTAACCTAACCTAACCTAACCTAACCTAACCTAACCTAACCTAACCTAACCTAACCTAACCTAACCTAACCTAACCTAACCTAACCTAACCTAACCTAACCTAACCTAACCTAACCTAACCTAACCTAACCTAACCTAACCTAACCTAACCTAACCTAACCTAACCTAACCTAACCTAACCTAACCTAACCTAACCTAACCTAACCTAACCTAACCTAACCTAACCTAACCTAACCTAACCTAACCTAACCTAACCTAACCTAACCTAACCTAACCTAACCTAACCTAACCTAACCTAACCTAACCTAACCTAACCTAACCTAACCTAACCTAACCTAACCTAACCTAACCTAACCTAACCTAACCTAACCTAACCTAACCTAACCTAACCTAACCTAACCTAACCTAACCTAACCTAACCTAACCTAACCTAACCTAACCTAACCTAACCTAACCTAACCTAACCTAACCTAACCTAACCTAACCTAACCTAACCTAACCTAACCTAACCTAACCTAACCTAACCTAACCTAACCTAACCTAACCTAACCTAACCTAACCTAACCTAACCTAACCTAACCTAACCTAACCTAACCTAACCTAACCTAACCTAACCTAACCTAACCTAACCTAACCTAACCTAACCTAACCTAACCTAACCTAACCTAACCTAACCTAACCTAACCTAACCTAACCTAACCTAACCTAACCTAACCTAACCTAACCTAACCTAACCTAACCTAACCTAACCTAACCTAACCTAACCTAACCTAACCTAACCTAACCTAACCTAACCTAACCTAACCTAACCTAACCTAACCTAACCTAACCTAACCTAACCTAACCTAACCTAACCTAACCTAACCTAACCTAACCTAACCTAACCTAACCTAACCTAACCTAACCTAACCTAACCTAACCTAACCTAACCTAACCTAACCTAACCTAACCTAACCTAACCTAACCTAACCTAACCTAACCTAACCTAACCTAACCTAACCTAACCTAACCTAACCTAACCTAACCTAACCTAACCTAACCTAACCTAACCTAACCTAACCTAACCTAACCTAACCTAACCTAACCTAACCTAACCTAACCTAACCTAACCTAACCTAACCTAACCTAACCTAACCTAACCTAACCTAACCTAACCTAACCTAACCTAACCTAACCTAACCTAACCTAACCTAACCTAACCTAACCTAACCTAACCTAACCTAACCTAACCTAACCTAACCTAACCTAACCTAACCTAACCTAACCTAACCTAACCTAACCTAACCTAACCTAACCTAACCTAACCTAACCTAACCTAACCTAACCTAACCTAACCTAACCTAACCTAACCTAACCTAACCTAACCTAACCTAACCTAACCTAACCTAACCTAACCTAACCTAACCTAACCTAACCTAACCTAACCTAACCTAACCTAACCTAACCTAACCTAACCTAACCTAACCTAACCTAACCTAACCTAACCTAACCTAACCTAACCTAACCTAACCTAACCTAACCTAACCTAACCTAACCTAACCTAACCTAACCTAACCTAACCTAACCTAACCTAACCTAACCTAACCTAACCTAACCTAACCTAACCTAACCTAACCTAACCTAACCTAACCTAACCTAACCTAACCTAACCTAACCTAACCTAACCTAACCTAACCTAACCTAACCTAACCTAACCTAACCTAACCTAACCTAACCTAACCTAACCTAACCTAACCTAACCTAACCTAACCTAACCTAACCTAACCTAACCTAACCTAACCTAACCTAACCTAACCTAACCTAACCTAACCTAACCTAACCTAACCTAACCTAACCTAACCTAACCTAACCTAACCTAACCTAACCTAACCTAACCTAACCTAACCTAACCTAACCTAACCTAACCTAACCTAACCTAACCTAACCTAACCTAACCTAACCTAACCTAACCTAACCTAACCTAACCTAACCTAACCTAACCTAACCTAACCTAACCTAACCTAACCTAACCTAACCTAACCTAACCTAACCTAACCTAACCTAACCTAACCTAACCTAACCTAACCTAACCTAACCTAACCTAACCTAACCTAACCTAACCTAACCTAACCTAACCTAACCTAACCTAACCTAACCTAACCTAACCTAACCTAACCTAACCTAACCTAACCTAACCTAACCTAACCTAACCTAACCTAACCTAACCTAACCTAACCTAACCTAACCTAACCTAACCTAACCTAACCTAACCTAACCTAACCTAACCTAACCTAACCTAACCTAACCTAACCTAACCTAACCTAACCTAACCTAACCTAACCTAACCTAACCTAACCTAACCTAACCTAACCTAACCTAACCTAACCTAACCTAACCTAACCTAACCTAACCTAACCTAACCTAACCTAACCTAACCTAACCTAACCTAACCTAACCTAACCTAACCTAACCTAACCTAACCTAACCTAACCTAACCTAACCTAACCTAACCTAACCTAACCTAACCTAACCTAACCTAACCTAACCTAACCTAACCTAACCTAACCTAACCTAACCTAACCTAACCTAACCTAACCTAACCTAACCTAACCTAACCTAACCTAACCTAACCTAACCTAACCTAACCTAACCTAACCTAACCTAACCTAACCTAACCTAACCTAACCTAACCTAACCTAACCTAACCTAACCTAACCTAACCTAACCTAACCTAACCTAACCTAACCTAACCTAACCTAACCTAACCTAACCTAACCTAACCTAACCTAACCTAACCTAACCTAACCTAACCTAACCTAACCTAACCTAACCTAACCTAACCTAACCTAACCTAACCTAACCTAACCTAACCTAACCTAACCTAACCTAACCTAACCTAACCTAACCTAACCTAACCTAACCTAACCTAACCTAACCTAACCTAACCTAACCTAACCTAACCTAACCTAACCTAACCTAACCTAACCTAACCTAACCTAACCTAACCTAACCTAACCTAACCTAACCTAACCTAACCTAACCTAACCTAACCTAACCTAACCTAACCTAACCTAACCTAACCTAACCTAACCTAACCTAACCTAACCTAACCTAACCTAACCTAACCTAACCTAACCTAACCTAACCTAACCTAACCTAACCTAACCTAACCTAACCTAACCTAACCTAACCTAACCTAACCTAACCTAACCTAACCTAACCTAACCTAACCTAACCTAACCTAACCTAACCTAACCTAACCTAACCTAACCTAACCTAACCTAACCTAACCTAACCTAACCTAACCTAACCTAACCTAACCTAACCTAACCTAACCTAACCTAACCTAACCTAACCTAACCTAACCTAACCTAACCTAACCTAACCTAACCTAACCTAACCTAACCTAACCTAACCTAACCTAACCTAACCTAACCTAACCTAACCTAACCTAACCTAACCTAACCTAACCTAACCTAACCTAACCTAACCTAACCTAACCTAACCTAACCTAACCTAACCTAACCTAACCTAACCTAACCTAACCTAACCTAACCTAACCTAACCTAACCTAACCCTATTGTGGTCACCGCCCGTTGTACCAGGGTGATGCTAGAGGACAGGATCCTGAAAATGGCGGAAACCATCTCGGGAGCCTGTGCATTGGGAGATCCTTGGGAAAACTGGACGGTGCCGACGATAAATTGGGTCAATGGAGTCCCGGGATGTGGCAAAACAACTTGGGTTATAAACCAATTCGATGCGGAAGATGATTTTATTGTCACAACAACAACAGAAGCAGCTAAAGATCTTAGAGAAAAGTTAGCCAACCGCATAGCCACTGACGCAAAAACAAAAGTGCGCACTATGGCCTCAGTTTTAGTAAATGGTATGAGAAGGCAAAAGGGAAGATGTACTCGACTTTTAGTCGACGAAGCTCTCATGAACCATTTCGGGGCCATAGTAATGGCAATGCGGCTAAGTGGAGCCGAAAAAATACTGCTTTTTGGTGACATCAATCAACTCCCTTATATCGACAGGGAAAACCTCTTTGCGATGCAATATACTCGCCCAAGCCTCGTAACCACTATCAGCCAAGAGCTCCTGTGTACGCACCGGAATCCGATGGATGTGGCATATGCCCTGAATGAAATCTACAGTGGCATTTATTCATCCAGATCTCAGGTGCACTCACTAGAAAGGAAGAGGTACACGGGAGCCGTCATACCAGGTACCGTGCCCGACACCTTATATCTTGTATTTACGCAAGCAGAAAAGGAGTCCCTTACCAGCCAGGGATATGGTTCGGGTCCCGGGTCGCGAATTTTAACCGTACATGAGGCCCAAGGTCTCACATACGGGAGAGTGGTCATAATGAGGACAACAACAGAGAAGCTCAAAATTTATGAAAGCGTCCAACATGCAGTAGTGGCAGTGTCCAGGCACACAGAAAGCTGTGTTTATTACACGGACGATTGCGACGATGCAACTGGAAGGCTGGTTGAGAGCGCAATGGCTGCGACAACGAAAAGAATCAAAGAATATAATCTGAAAATGGCAATTAGAAACAGAGACGAAGCGATTGTGGAAGCCCTGTCAACAGATATCACAAACAGTTAAAGATGGAGCACTCTCCACGATATTAAGTACAAGGAAAAGGAAAAAAAAAAAAAATCTGGTAATATAAAAATTTACATAGCATGTAAGGCCATGTACATTAAGCACGTAGATTATGTTGATGACTACATAAGGGAAAAAAAAAAAACATAAAACACAAAGTGGGTCGACAATTATTATGTTTAAACATCAAAAAAAAGATAAGTAACAACGATGCCCACAAAAAAAAAAAAAAAAAAAAAAAAACCAAAAAAAAAAAAAACAAAACAAAAATAATAATGAAAAAAAAAATATTATAAAAAAAAAATATAGCGATTAAGTGCATGTCGCATGTAAGCATATTAGTTTGCAGACCTTAAGTATGTAAGATAATAGAAATATAAAAAAAAAAAATACAAAAAAATACAAAAAAAAAATCCAAAAAAAATAAATATATGTGAACTCACTGCTTAGGCTTAAATATTTAAGTAATGTAAGTAGTGTAAGGAGTATATTTATAACAGTATTTTAAAAGTTAATAAAATAAAGTAAAGCAAAAAAAGGTACGGACTTCGAGTCTGTAGAGTAAAATTATTGTAATAAAAAAAAAAAAAAAAAAAACCTAACCTAACCTAACCTAACCTAACCTAACCTAACCTAACCTAACCTAACCTAACCTAACCTAACCTAACCTAACCTAACCTAACCTAACCTAACCTAACCTAACCTAACCTAACCTAACCTAACCTAACCTAACCTAACCTAACCTAACCTAACCTAACCTAACCTAACCTAACCTAACCTAACCTAACCTAACCTAACCTAACCTAACCTAACCTAACCTAACCTAACCTAACCTAACCTAACCTAACCTAACCTAACCTAACCTAACCTAACCTAACCTAACCTAACCTAACCTAACCTAACCTAACCTAACCTAACCTAACCTAACCTAACCTAACCTAACCTAACCTAACCTAACCTAACCTAACCTAACCTAACCTAACCTAACCTAACCTAACCTAACCTAACCTAACCTAACCTAACCTAACCTAACCTAACCTAACCTAACCTAACCTAACAGTGACGAGCGTGTCGTCTGCATAACAGGTCAAGTCAGCGCCCGACGGGAGCTCACCTCTCAGCACCCAGTCGTAGCCGATGTTCCACAGGAGCGGTCCCAAGACCGATCCCTGCGGAACACCGCACGACAAGACGCGCCGACCAGCGCTGTCACGTCCCCAATACGTGACGCATCTCTCCTCAAGGTAGGCCCCTATTGTGCGGCGGAGGTAGGGAGGCACGCGATGGTAATTAAGCGCCTCCCGAATACAACTCCAGGGTAGGGTGTTGAAGGCGTTGGAGATGTCTAATGACACCGCCAGCACCACCCCACCCCGGGATACTGTCTCCTCCGCCAGGGCCCTCACGCGCGTAATAGCGTCTATGGTGGAGCGCCCACGACGAAAACCAAACTGGTTCTCGTCCAGGTCTGGCCCCACTCTGCACAAGTGGCTGACGAGGCGATCTGCGATGATACGCTCAAGAAGTTTTCCCGCCTCGTCGAGCAGCACTATGGGCCGGTACGCGGACGGTGAGTCCGCGGGGCGCCCCTCCTTTCTGAGTAGGACCAGCCTTCCCTCCTTCCACACACTGGGAAGCTGACCCTGCTCGGGACATGCCGTGAAGAGCCCCCTCAGCTGGGGCTCCAGCTTCTTCAGAGCCAGGACGAGAGCTCGACCAGGGACTCCGTCGGGTCCGGGCGCTGTGTTCTTGGCCCGGAGTCGCGCCATGGCCGCTCTCATCTCTGCTTGCGTCACCTTGGGGACATCGGTGCTCTCCTCCTCTGGAGAGTCTGTGGCTGAGGGCGAAGCCATCGCCGGGGGAACGTGTCCCACTCGTTCAGGGAAGAGAACTGATATCACAGTCTCTAGCAACTGGGGTTGCATTGTTTGTGTTAGTGGAGGCGCCCAGGAACGCAACTTGCCCCGTACCCAACGGTAGGGGCGCCCCCACGGATCCCGATCTAGGGACCCCAGCAGCTCCTCCCTGGCACGCGACTTCGAGTCGCCGATGGCCAGCCACAGAGTCTCCTTAGACGCGCGGTACACCTCATACAGCGCGTCCTCCTCGGCGGAATCCCGTCGACGCCGTCTCCGGTATCGGGTGTACCGGCGACGGGCCGCCACGCACGCTATGCGCAATTGCGCTATCTCGGCGGTCCACCAGTACACCTGGTGCCTTGCGGACCGTTGGCGGACACGGGGCATGGACGCGTCGCAGATCTGCGTCATCGCCCCGCGAAACCATAGCGCCACTGCCTCTACGTCGAAGGGGCCGTCCATTGCCGACTCCCAGATCCAGGACTGGACTAAGGCAGCTTCCTCGAGTAGTTCCCTGTCGATCCGACAACGTCTCCACCCCTACGGCGACACGCCAGTCGCGGACTCGGCTGGCGACAGAGGGGCTAGCAAACGAGACGTCCACTATCGACCCGCCTCGCTGCCGCACGCACGTGTATTCCGAACCCCGATTCAGGACGACCAGACCAGTCGTCACTGTCCACTCTTCTAGCACCTCGCCCCGAGGATCAGTGACCGGAGATCCCCACGCTGATGACTTTGCGTTGAGATCCCCGAGCACTAGAACGGGACGAGGGTGATAGCGGCCTACGACGGCGCCCAACTCGACAAGGTTCCTAACGTAATTATATATATAATTTTCATATATTCAGTCTCTTATTTACGTGAATTCATCAATAAAAACACGTATTCATCTATAACTCGGCTGAAAAGTGTCCTTTTCCTTTTAAATTTTCTATTTTAATAGTGTAACTAACTGCTCTCCGTAATCCTATATAGTTTTCCTGGTTAATTCCTAACGTAATTATATATATAATTTTCATATTTTCAGTCTCTTATTTACGTGAATTCATCAATAAAAACAGGTATTCATCTATAACTCGGCTGAAAAGTGGCCTTTTCCTTTTAAGTTTTCTATTTCAATGGTGTTACTTACTGGCCTCCGTAATCCTATACAGTTTCTTGGTTAATTCTTAACGTTATGTATATAATTTTCATATTTTCAGTCTCTAATTTACGTGAATTCATCAATAGAAACAGGTATTCATCTATAACTCGGGTGAAAAGTGGCCTTTTCCGTTCAAATTTTCTTTTTTAATAGTGTATTTAACCGCCCCCCGTATTTATCTATAGTTTTTATAATAAATTTCTACCGCTAAAATATTGATTCCCACATAAATCGTTTTCCCATAATCGTAATTTCCCAAAATTTTTCAAATTTTTCAAATCTTCATTTCTTTCGCTTATTTTGCTTTTATTAGGTCCGTCTAGTGTAGAAACTACCATCCGCACTCTTATCTGCTTTATAAAACATACAAACTGGAAAAATCACTATTTACCTAAACCGAGGTATAGTAGCCAATCAATACAATCACATAAATTCCACTATAAATTCGCTAATAACTTTTCTAAAAATAGGTATTTTTCGTTCAAATCGTCTTTAAATTGTGAAGTTAATTACTCCCCGCATTTTCTTATAGTTTTCTCAGTAAATTCGTAACGTTATATATTTAATTTTCATATTTTCAGTCTATTTCTTACTTAAATTCATCAATAAAACACGTATTCATCTATAGCACGGCTGAAAATTGGCCTTTTCCTTTAAATTTTTCTATTTAAATCGTGTAACTAATAGCCCTCTGTAATCCTATATAGTTTTCCTGGTTAATTCCTAACGTAATTATATATATAATTTTCATATATTCAGTCTCTTATTTACGTGAATTCATCAATAAAAACACGTATTCATCTATGACTCGGCTGAAAAGTGTCCTTTTCCTTTTAAATTTTCTATTTTAATAGTGTAACTAACTTCTCTCCGTAATCCTATACAGTTTTCTTGGTTAATTCTTAACGTTATGTATATAAATTTCATATTTTCAGTCTATTTCTTACTTAAATTCATCAATAAAACACGTATTCATCTATAGCACGGCTGAAAATTGGCCTTTTCCTTTAAAATTTTCTATTTAAATGGTGTAACTAATAGCCCTCTGTAATCCGATATAGTTTTTCTGGTTAATTCCTAACGTAATTATGTATATAATTTTCATATTTTCAGATTCTTATTTACGTGAATTCATCAATAAAAACACGTATTCATCTGTAACTTGGCTGAAAAGTGGCCTTTTCCTTTTAAGTTTTCTATTTTAATAGTGTTACTAACTGGCCTCCGTAATCCTATACAGTTTCTTGGTTAATTCTTAACGTTATGCATATAATTTTCATATTTTCAGTCTCTAATTTACGTGAATTCATCAATAGAAACAGGTATTCATCTATAACTCGGCTGTAAATTGGCCTTTTCCTTTTAAATTTTCTATTTTAATAGTGTAACTAACTGCCCCCCGTAATCCTATACAGTTTTCTTGGTTAATTCTTAACGTTATGTATTTAATTTTCATAATTTCAGTCTCTTATTTACGTGAATTCATCAGTAAAAACAGGTATTCATCTATAACTCGGCTGAAAAGTGGCCTTTTCCTTTTATATTTTCTATTTTAATAGTGTTACTAACTGCCCCCCGTAATCCTTCACAGTTTTCTTGGTTAATTCTTAACGTTATATATATAATTTTCATATTTTCATTCTCTTATTTACGTTAATTCATCAATAAAATTACGTATTCATCAATAGCACGGCTGAAAATTGGCCTTTTCCTTTTAAATTTTCGATTTAAATAGTGTAACCAATTGCTCCTTGTAACCCTATATAGTTATCTTGGTTAATTCCTAACGTTATATATATAATTTTCATATTTTCAGTCTCTTATTTACGTGAATTCATCAATAAAAACACGTATTTATCTATAGCACGACTGAAAATTGGCCTTTTCCTTAAAATTTTCTATTTAAATGGTGTAACTAATTGCCCCCTGTAATCCTATGTAGTTTTCTTGGTTAATTCCTAACGTAACTACATATATTATTTTCATATTTTCAGTCTCTTATTTACGTGAATTCATCAATAAAAACACGTATTCATCTATAACTCGGCTGAAAAGTGGCCTTTTCCTTTTAAATTTTCTATTTTAATAGTGTAACTAACTTCTCTCCGTAATCCTATACAGTTTTCTTGGTTAATTCTTAACGTTATGTCTATAATTTTCATATTTTCAGTCTCTTATTTACGTGAATTCATCAATAAAAACAGGTATTCATCATTAACTCGGCTGAAAAGTGGCCTTTTCCTTAAAATTTTCTATTTAAATAGTGTAACCAATTGCTCCTTGTAACCCTATATAGTTATCTTGGTTAATTCCTAACGTTATATATATAATTTTCATATTTTCAGTCTCTTATTTACGTGAATTCATCAATAAAAACACGTATTTATCTATAGCACGGCTGAAAATTGGCCTTTTCCTTAAAATTTTCTATTTAAATGGTGTAACTAATTGCCCCCTGTAATCCTATGTAGTTTTCTTGGTTAATTCCTAACGTAATTATATATATTATTTTCATATTTTCAGTCTCTTATTTACGTGAATTCATCAATAAAAACACGTATTCATCTATAACTCGGCTGAAAAGTGTCCTTTTCCTTTTAAATTTTCTATTTTAATAGTGTAACTAACTGCTCTCCGTAATCCTATACAGTTTTCTTGGTTAATTCTTAACGTTATGTATATAAATTTCATATTTTCAGTCTATTTCTTACTTAAATTCATCAATAAAACACGTATTCATCTATAGCACGGCTGAAAATTGGCCTTTTCCTTTAAAATTTTCTATTTAAATGGTGTAACTAATAGCCCTCTGTAATCCGATATAGTTTTTCTGGTTAATTCCTAACGTAATTATGTATATAATTTTCATATTTTCAGATTCTTATTTACGTGAATTCATCAATAAAAACACGTATTCATCTGTAACTTGGCTGAAAAGTGGCCTTTTCCTTTTAAGTTTTCTATTTTAATAGTGTTACTAACTGGCCTCCGTAATCCTATACAGTTTCTTGGTTAATTCTTAACGTTATGCATATAATTTTCATATTTTCAGTCTCTAATTTACGTGAATTCATCAATAGAAACAGGTATTCATCTATAACTCGGCTGTAAAGTGGCCTTTTCCTTTTAAATTTTCTATTTTAATAGTGTAACTAACTGCCCCCCGTAATCCTATACAGTTTTCTTGGTTAATTCTTAACGTTATGTATTTAATTTTCATAATTTCAGTCTCTTATTTACGTGAATTCATCAGTAAAAACAGGTATTCATCTATAACTCGGCTGAAAAGTGGCCTTTGCCTTTTATATTTTCTATTTTAATAGTGTTACTAACTGCCCCCCGTAATCCTTCACAGTTTTCTTGGTTAATTCTTAACGTTATATATATAATTTTTATATTTTCATTCTCTTATTTACGTTAATTCATCAATAAAATTACGTATTCATCAATAGCACGGCTGAAAATTGGCCTTTTCCTTTTAAATTTTCTATTTAAATAGTGTAACCAATTGCTCCTTGTAACCCTATATAGTTATCTTGGTTAATTCCTAACGTTATATATATAATTTTCATATTTTCAGTCTCTTATTTACGTGAATTCATCAATAAAAACACGTATTTATCTATAGCACGGCTGAAAATTGGCCTTTTCCTTAAAATTTTCTATTTAAATGGTGTAACTAATTGCCCCCTGTAATCCTATGTAGTTTTCTTAGTTAATTCCTAACGTAATTACATATATTATTTTCATATTTTCAGTCTCTTATTTACGAGAATTCATCAATAAAAACACGTATTCATCTATAACTCGGCTGAAAAGTGGCCTTTTCCTTTTAAATTTTCTATTTTAATAGTGTAACTAACTTCTCTCCGTAATTCTATACAGTTTTCTTGGTTAATTCTTAACGTTATGACTATAATTTTCATATTTTCAGTCTCTTATTTACGTGAATTCATCAATAAAAACAGGTATTCATCCATAACTCGGCTGAAAAGTGGCCTTTTCCTTTTAAATTTTCTATTTAAATAGTGTAACTAACTGCCCCCCGTAATCATTTACAGTTTTCTTGGTTAATTCTTAACGTTATATATATAATTTTCATATTTTCAGTCTCTTATTTACGTGAATTCATCAATAAAATTACGTATTCATCAATAGCACGGCTGAAAATTGGCCTTTTCCTTTTAAATTTTCTATTTAAATAGTGTAAACAATTGCTCCTTGTAACCCTATATAGTTATCTTGTTTAATTCCTAACGTTATATATATAATTTTCATATTTTCAGTCTCTTATTTACGTGAATTCATCAATAAAAACACGTATTCATCTATAGCAAGGCTGAAAATTGGCATTTTCCTTTAAAATTTTCTATTTAAATGGTGTAATTAATAGCCCTCTGTAATCCTATATAGTTTTCTTGGTCAATTCCTAACGTAATTATATATATAATTTTCATAATTTCAGTCTCTTATTTACGTGAATTCATCAATAAAAACACGTAATCATCTATAACTCGGCTGAAAAGTGGCCTTTTCCTTTTAAATTTTCTATTTAAATAGTGTAACCAATTGCTCTTTGTAACCCTATATAGTTATCTTGGTTAATTCCTAACGTTATATATATAATTTTCATTTTTCAATCTCTTATTTACATGAATTCATCAATAAAAACACGTATTTATCTATAGCACGGCTGAAAATTGGCCTTTTTCTTAAAATTTTCTATTTTAATAGTGTAACTAACTGCTCTCCGTAATCCTTTACAGTTTTCTTGGTTAATTCTTAACGTTATGTATATAATTTTCATATTTTCATTCTCTTATTTATGTGAATTTATCAATAAAAACTGGTATTCATCGGTAACTCAGCTGAAAAGTGGCCTTTTCCTTTTAAATTTTCTATTTAAATAGTGTAACTAACTGCCCTCCGTAATCCTACACAGTTTTCTTGGTTAATTCTTAACGTTATATATATATAATTTTCATATTTTCAGTCTCTTATTTACGTGAATTTATCAATAAAAACTGGTATTCATCTATAAGTCGGCTGAAAATTGGCCTTTTCCTTTAAAATTTTCTATTTAAATGGTGTAACTAATAGCCCCCTGTAATCCTATATAGTTTTCTTGGTTAATTCCTAACGTAATTATATATATATAATTTTCATATTTTCAGTCTCTTATTTACGTGAATTCATCAATAAAATTACGTATTTATCTATAGCATGGCTGAAAATTGGCCTTTTCCTTAAAATTTTCTATTTAAATGGTGTAACTAATTGCCCCCTGTAATCCTATGTAGTTTTCTTGGTTAATTCCTAACGTAATTACATATATTATTTTCATATTTTCAGTCTCTTATTTACGTGAATTCATCAATAAAAACACGTATTAATCTATAACTCGGCTGAAAAGTGGCCTTTTCCTTTTAAATTTTCTATTTAAATAGTGTAACTAACTTTCCTCCGTAATCCTATATAGTTTTCCTGGTTAATTCCTAACGTAATTATATATATAATTTTCATATTTTCAGTTTCTTATTTACGTGAATTCATCAATAAAAACACGTATTCATCTATAACTTGGCTGAAAAGTGGCCTTTTCCTTTTAAATTTTCTATTTTAATGGTGTAACTAACTGCCCCTCGTAATCCTATACAGTTTTCTTGGTTAATTCTTAACGTTATGTATATAATTTTTATATTTTCAGTCTCTTATTTGCGTGAATTCATCAATAAAAACAGGTATTCATCTATAACTCGGCTGAAAAGTGGCCTTTTCCTTTTAAATTTTCTATTTAAATAGTGTAACTAACTGCCCCCCGTAGGCCTTTACAGTTTTCTTGGTTAATTCTTAACGTTATATATGTAATTTTCATATTTTCAGTCTCTTATTTACGTGAATTCATCAATAAAGACATGTAGTCATCTATAGCACGGCTGAAAATTGGCCTTTTCCTTAAAATTTTCTATTTAAATGGTGTTACTAATTGCCCCCTGTAATCCTATGTAGTTTTCTTGGTATATTCCTAACTTAATTATATTTATTATTTTCATATTTTCAGTCTCTTATTTACGTGAATTCATCAATAAAAACACGTATTCATCTATAACTCGGCTGAAAAGTGGCCTTTTCCTTTTAAGTTTTCTATATTGACAGTGTTACTAACTGGCCTCCGTAATCCTATACAGTTTCTTGGTAAATTCTTAACGTTATGTATATAATTTTCATATTTTCAGTCTCTAATTTACATGAATTCATCAATAAAAACAGGTATTCATCTATAACTCGGCTGAAAAGTGGCCTTTTCCTTTTAAATTTTCTATTTTAATAGTTTTACTAACTGCCATCCGTAATCCTATACAGTTTTCTTGGTTAATTCTTAACGTTATATATATAATTTTCATATTTTCATTCTCTTATTTACGTGAATTCATCAATAAAAACACGTATTCGTCTATAACTCGGCCGAAAAGTGGCCTTTTCCTTTTAAGTTTTCTATATTAATAGTGTTACTTACTGGCCTCCGTAATCCTATACAGTTTCTTGGTTAATTCTTAACGTTATGTATATAATTTTCATATTTTCAGTCTCTAATTTACATGAATTCATCAATAAAAACAGGTATTCATCTGTAACTCGGCTGAAAAGTGGCCTTTTCCTTTTAAATTTTCTATTTAAATAGTGTAACTAACTTCCCTCCGTAATCCTATATAGTTTTCCTGGTTAACTCCTAACGTAATTATATATATAATTTTCATATTTTCAGTTTCTTATTTACGTGAATTCATCAATAAAAACACGTATTCATCTATAACTTGGCTGAAAAATGGCCTTTTCCTTTAAAATTTTCTATTTTAATAGTGTAACTAACTGCCCCCCGTAATCCTATACAGTTTTCTTGGTTAATTCTTAACGTTATGTATATAATTTTCATATTTCCAGTCTCTTATTTACGTGAATTTATCAATAAAAACTGGTATTCATCTGTAACTTGGCTGAAAAGTGGCCCTTTTCCTTTTAAATTTTCTATTTTAATAGTGTAACTAACTTCCCTCCGTAATCCTATATAGTTTTCCTGGTTAATTCCTAACGTAAGTATATATATAATTTTCATATTTTCAGTTTCTTATTTACGTGAATTCGTCAATAAAAACACGTATTCATCTATAACTTGGCTGAAAAGTGGCCTTTTCCTTTTAAATTTTCTATTTTAATAGTGTAACTAACTGCTCTCCGTAATCCTATACAGTTTTTTTGGTTAATTCTTAACGTTATATATATAATTTTCATATTTTCAGTCTCTTATTTACGTGAATTCATCAATAAAAACAGGTATTCATCTATAACTCGGCTGAAAAGTGGCCTTTTCCTTTTAAATTTTCTATTTAAATAGTGTAACTAACTGCCTTCCGTAATCCTATACAACTTTCTTGGTTAACTCTTAACGTTATATATGTAATTTTCATATTTTCACTCTCTTATTTACGTGAATTCATCAATAAAAACATGTAGTCATCTATAGCACGGCTGAAAAGTGGCCTTTTCCTTTTAAATTTTCTATTTAAATGGTGTTACTAATTGCCCCCTGTAATCCTATTTAGTTTTCTTGGTATATTCCTAACTTAATTATATTTATTATTTTCATATTTTCAGTCTCTTATTTACGTGAATTCATCAATGAAAACACGTATTCATCTATAACTCGGCTGAAAAGTGGCCTTTTCCTTTTAAATTTTCTATTTAAATAGTTTTACTAACTGCCCCCCGTAATCCTATACAGTTTTCTTGGTTAATTCCTAACGTTATATATATAATTTTCATATTTTCAGTCTCTTATTTACGTGAATTCATCAATATAAACACGTATTCGTCTATAACTCGGCTGAAAAGTGGCCTTTTCCTTTTAAATTTTCTATTTTAATAGTCTCACTAAATGCTCTTCGTAATCCTATACAGTTTTCTTGGTTAATTCTTAACGTTATGTATATAATTTTCATATTTTCAGTCTCTTATTTACGTGAATTTATCAATAAAAACTGGTATTCATCTGTAACTCGGCTGAAAAGTGGCCTTTTCCTTTTAAATTTTCTATTTAAATAGTGTAACTAACTTCCCTCCGTAATCCTATATAGTTTTCCTGGTTAATTCCTAACGTAATTATATATATAATTTTCATATTTTCAGTTTCTTATTTACGTGAATTCATCAATAAAAACACGTATTCATTTATAACTTGGCTGAAAAGTGGCCTTTTCCCTTTAAATTTTCTATTTAAATAGTGTAACTAACTGCCCCCCGTAATCCTATACAGTTTTTTTGGTTAATTCTTAACGTTATATATATATAACTTTCATATTTTCAGTCTCTTATTTACGTGAATTCATCAATAAAATTACGTATTCATCAATAGCACGGCTGAAAATTGGCCTTTTCCTTTTAAATTTTCTATTTAAATAGTGTAACCAATTGCTCCTTGTAACCCTATATAGTTATCTTGGTTAATTCCTAAATTTATATATATAATTTTCATATTTTCAGTTTCTTATTTACGTGAATTCATCAATAAAAACACGTATTCATTTATAACTTGGCTGAAAATTGGCCTTTTCCTTTTAAATTTTCTATTTAAATAGTGTAACCAATTGCTCCTTGTAACCCTATATAGTTATCTTGGTTAATTCCTAAATTTATATATATAATTTTCATATTTTCAGTCTCTTATTTACATGAATTCATCAATAAAAACGCGTATTTATCTATAGCACGGCTGAAAATTGGCCTTTTCCTTGAAATTTTCTATTTAAATGGTGTAACTAATTGCCCCCTGTAATCCTAAGTGGTTTTCTTGGTTAATTCCTAACGTAATTATATATATTATTTTCATAATTTCAGTCTCTTATTTACGTGAATTCATCAATAAAACACGTATTCATCTATAACTCGGCTGAAAAGTGGCCTTTTCCTTTTAAATTTTCTATTTAAATAGTGTAACCAATTGCTCCTTGTATTCCTATATAGTTATCTTGGTTAATTCCTAACGTTATATATATAATTTTCATATTTTCAGTCTCTTATTTACATGAATTCATCAATAAAAACACGTATTTATCTATAGCACGGCTGAAAATTGGCCTTTACCTTAAAATTTTCTATTTAAATGGTGTAACTAATTGCCCCCTGTAATCCTATGTAGTTTTCTTGGTTAATTCCTAACGTAATTATATATATTATTTTCATATTTTCAGTCTCTTTTTTACGTGAATTCATCAATAAAACACGTATTCATCTATAACTCGGCTGAAAAGTGGCCTTTTCCTTTTAAATTTTCTATTTAAATAGTGTAACTAACTGCCCCCCGTAATCCTATACAGTTTTCTTGGTTAATTCTTAACGTAATATATATAATTTTCATATTTTCAGTCTCTTATTTACGTGAATTCATCAATAAAAACAGGTATTCATCTATAACTCGGCTGAAAAGTGGCCTTTTCCGTTTAAATTTTCTTTGTTAATAGTGTATTTAACCACCCCTCGTATTTATCTATAGTTTTTATAATAAATTTCTACCGCTAAAATATTGATTTCCACATAATTCGTTTTCCCATAATCGTAATTTCCTAAAATTTTTAAAATTTTTCAAATCTTCATTTCTTTCGCTTATTTTGCTTTTATTAGGTCTGTCTAGTGTAGAAACTACCATCTGCACTCTTATTTGCTTTATAAAACATACAAACTGGAAAAATCACTATTTACCTAAACCGAGGTATAGTGGTCAATCAATACAATCACATAAATTCAACTATAAATTCGCTAATAACTTTTCTAAAACTAGGTATTTTTCGATCAAATAGTCTTTACATTGTGAAGTTAATTGCTCCTCACATTTCCTTATAGTTTTCTCAGTAAATTCGTAACGTTATATATATAATTTTCATATTTTCAGTTTCTTATTTACGTGAATTCATCAATAAAAACACGTATTCATCTGTAACTTGGCTGAAAAGTGGCCTTTTCCTTTTAAGTTTTCTATTTTAATAGTGTTACTAACTGGCCTCCTTAATCCTATACAGTTTCTTGGTTCATTCTTAACGTTATGCATATAATTTTCATATTTTCAGTCTCTAATTTACGTGAATTCATCAATAGAAACAGGTATTCATCTATAGCACGGCTGAAAATTGGCATTTTCCTTTAAAATTTTCTATTTAAATGGTGTAATTAATAGCCCTCTGTAATCCTATATAGTTTTCTTGGTCAATTCCTAACGTAATTACATATATAATTTTCATATTTTCAGTCTCTTATTTACGTGAATTCATCAATAAAAACACGTATTCATCTATAACTCGGCTGAAAAGAGGCCTTTTCCTTTTAAATTTTCTATTTTAATAGTGTAACTAACTGCTCTCCGTAATCCTGTACAGTTTTCTTGGTTAATTCTTAACGTTATGTATATAATTTTCATATTTTCAGTCTCTTATTTATGTGAATTTATCAATAAAAACTGGTATTTATCTGTAACTCAGCTGAAAAGTGGCTATTTCCTTTTAAATTTTCTATTTAAATAGTGTAACTAACTGCCCTCCGTAATCCTATACAGTTTTCTTGGTTAATTCTTAACGTTATATATATAATTTTCATATTTTCAGTCTCTTATTTACGTGAATTTATCAATAAAAACGGGTATTCATCTATAAGTCGGCTGAAAATTGGCCTTTTCCTTTAAAATTTTCTATTTAAATGGTGTAACTAATAGCCCCCTGTAATCCTATATAGTTTTCTTGGTTAATTCCTAACGTAATTATATATATATTATTTTCATATTTTCAGTCTCTTATTTACGTGAATTCATCAATAAAAACACGTATTAATCTATAACTCGGCTGAAAAGTGGCCTTTTCCTTTTAAGTTTTCTATTTTAATAGTGTTACTAACTGGCCTCCGTAATCCTATACAGTTACTTGGTTAATTCTTAACGTTATATATATATAATTTTCATATTTTCAGTCTCTTATTTACGTGAATTCATCAATAAAATTACGTATTCATCAATAACACGGCTGAAAATTGGCCTTTTCCTTTTAAATTTTCTATTTAAATAGTGTAACCAATTGCCCCTTGTAACCCTATATAGTTATCTTGGTTAATTCCTAACTTTATATATATAATTTTCATATTTTCAGTCTCTTATTTACATGAATTCATCAATAAAAACGCGTATTTATCTATAGCACGGCTGAAAATTGGCCTTTTCCTTAAAATTTTCTATTTAAATGGTGTAACTAATTGCCCCCTGTAATCCTATGTAGTTTTCTTGGTTAATTCCTAACGTAATTATATATATATTATTTTCATATTTTCAGTCTCTTATTTACGTGAATTCATCAATAAAAACACGTATTAATCTATAACTCGGCTGAAAAGTGGCCTTTTCCTTTTAAGTTTTCTATTTTAATAGTGTTACTAACTGGCCTCCGTAATCCTATACAGTTTCTTGGTTAATTCTTAACGTTATATATATATAATTTTCATATTTTCAGTCTCTTATTTACGTGAATTCATCAATAAAATTACGTATTCATCAATAACACGGCTGAAAATTGGCCTTTTCCTTTTAAATTTTCTATTTAAATAGTGTAACCAATTGCTCCTTGTAACCCTATATAGTTAGTTATCTTGGTTAATTCCTAACGTTATATATATAATTTTCATATTTTCAGTCTCTTATTTACATGAATTCATCAATAAAAACACGTATTTATCTATAGCACGGCTGAAAATTGGCCTTTTCCTTAAAATTTTCTATTTAAGTGGTGTAACTAATTGCCCCCTGTAATCCTATGTAGTTTTCTTGGTTAATTCCTAACGTAATTATATATATTATTTTCATATTTTCAGTCTCTTATTTACGTGAATTCATCAATAAAAACACGTATTCATCTATGAATTCAGAGTCCCTTAATATAAGCAGCAGACAAGTGGGATTAGAGATAAACCTGTCAAAGACGAATGCCATGACAAATAGCATCAAAAAGTGTATCAGGTTAGAAAATAGGCCGCTAGACTACGTGGATGAATATATCTATCTTGGAAAACTAATAAGTTTCAAAACAAACAGTAATGAAATGGAGATACAGCGTAGAATAAAAATCGCGTGGAACAAATATTGGAGCCTAAAAGAAGTATTTAAAAGCAACATGTCAATAAAGCTCAAAAAGAAAACTATGGACTCATACATTCTGCCCTCTCTAACGTATGGTTGCCAGACGTGGAAAATTACGAAGAAAATTAAAAACATAATTAGTTCATGTCAGAAAGGAATGGAACGCAGCATGTTAAATATAAAGAAAATACAAAAAATACGACACACGAAAATACGAAACTATACTGAAGCAATAGACGCGCTGGCTTACGCTCAAGCACTAAAATTCAGATGGGCTGGTCATATAGCCCGATGCGATGACAACAGGTGGACTATAATTGTAACCACATGGAAGGGCCCGCCAGGCAAACGCCGAGCAGGGAGACCCTACATGAGGTGGGAGGATGATATAAAGAAGATCGCAGGAACAAACTGGTTATGATTAGCAAAAAACAGAGAAAAATGGAAATCCTTGGAGGAGGCCTTTACCTGAGAGGGGTCCATGCTATTTATAATATTAAATATTTATATCATTCTAGCATTAAATATTACTTTATTGATTACTCTATTGATTGAATTGTATAAGTACGAGATTATAATTTTATTTTTAATTTATAATTTCAATTTTGATTTTAATTTTAATTTTAATTTTAATTTTGATTTTGATATTTGTGTAATATAATAATTAAAAATTCAAAATTAAAAAAAAATCCAAATGTTTTTATGTTAATAGTAAAGCTAAATGTCATATATTATAATATATGGTTTACAAGTGCATATAAACAAAATTAGTATGTTAATTTATGTTATCATTTAATTTAGGTAATCTGAACTGAATTGTTGCATAATAATTTCAATGCTCAAAAATCATTGCAATGCATGGAATTAAAAGGCTTTTTTATTTTTTTTATTTTTATTTTTTATTTATTTACGTGAATTCATCAATAAAACACGTATTCATCTATAACTCGGCTGAAAAGTGGCCTTTTCCTTTTAAATTTTCTATTTAAATAGTGTAACTAACTGCCCCCCGTAATCCGATACAGTTTTCTTGGTTAATTCTTAACGTTATATATATAATTTTCATATTTTCAGTCTCTTATTTACGTGAATTCATCAATAAAAACAGGTATTCATCTATAACTCGGCTGAAAAGTGGCCTTTTCCGTTTAAATTTTCTTTGTTAATAGTGTATTTAACCGCCCCTCGTATTTATCTATAGTTTTTATAATAAATTTCTACCGCTAAAATATTGATTTCCACATAATTCGTTTTCCCATAATCGTAATTTCCTAAAATTTTTAAAATTTTTCAAATCTTCATTTCTTTCGCTTATTTTGCTTTTATTAGGTCCGTCTAGTGTAGAAACTACCATCTGCACTCTTATTTGCTTTATAAAACATACAAACTGGAAAAATCACTATTTACCTAAACCGAGGTATAGTGGTCAATCAATACAATCACATAAATTCAACTATAAATTCGCTAATAACTTTTCTAAAACTAGGTATTTTTCGATCAAATAGTCTTTACATTGTGAAGTTAATTGCTCCTCACATTTCCTTATAGTTTTCTCAGTAAATTCGTAAAATTATATATATAATTTTCATATTTTCAGTCTATTTCTTACTTAAATTCATCAATAAAACACGTATTCATCTATAGCACGGCTGAAAATTGGCCTTTTCCTTAAAATTTTCTATTTAAATGGTGTAACTAATTGCCCCCTGTAATCCTATGTAGTTTTCTTGGTTAATTCCTAACGTAATTATATATATATTATTTTCATATTTTCAGTCTCTTATTTACGTGAATTCATCAATAAAAACACGTATTCATCTATAACTCGGCTGAAAAGTGGCCTTTTCCTTTTAAATTTTCTATTTTAATAGTGTAACTAACTTCTCTCCGTAATCCTATACAGTTTTCTTGGTTAATTCTTAACGTTATGTATATAATTTTCATATTTTCAGTCTCTTATTTACGTGAATTTATCAATAAAAACTGGTATTCATCTGTAACTCGGCTGAAAAGTGGCCTTTTCCTTTTAAATTTTGTATTTAAATAGTGTTACTAACTGCCCTCCGTAATCCTATACAGATTTCTTGGTTAATTCTTAACGTTATGTATATAATTTTCATATTTTCAGTCTCTTATTTACGTGAATTTATCAATAAAAACTGGTATATATCTATAACTCGGCTGAAAAGTGGCCTTTTCCTTTAAAATTTTCTATTCAAATAGTGTAACTAATTGCCCCCTGTAATCCTTTATAGTTTTCTTGGTTAATTCCTAACGTAATTATATACGTAATTTTCATATTTTCAGTCTCTTATTTAGCCGTGCTATAGAAGAATACGTGTTTTATTGATGAATTTAAGTAAGAAATAGACTGAAAATATGAAAATTAAATATATAACGTTACGAATTTACTGAGAAAACTATACAGAAATGTGAGGAGCAATTAACTTTATAATTTAAAGTTGATTTAAACGAAGTATATCAATTTTTAGAAAAGTTATTATCGAATTTATAGTTGCATTTATGTGATTGTATTGATTGACCACTATACCTCGGTTTAGTTAAATAGTGATTTTTTCCAGTTTGTATGTTTTATAAAGCAAATAAGAATGCAGATGGTAGATTCTACACTAGACAGACCTAATAATATCAAAATAAGCGAAAGAAATGAAGATTTGAAAAATTTTAAAAATTTTAGGAAATTACGATTATGGGAAAACGAATTATGTGGAAATCAATATTTTAGCGGTAGAAATTTATTATAAAAACTATAGATAAATACGGGGGGCGGTTAAATACACTATTAACAAGGACAATTTGAACGGAAAAGGCCACATTTCACCCAAGTTATAGATGAATACCTGTTATTATTGATGAATTCACGTAAATAAGAGACTGAAAATATGAAAATTATATATATAACGTTAAGAATTAACCAAAAAAACTGTATGGGATTATGGGGGGCAGTTAGTTACACTATTTAAATAGAAATTTTAAAAGGAAAAGGCCACTTTTCAGCCGAGTTATAGGTGAATACCAGTTTCTATTGATGAATTCACGTAAATTAGAGACTGAAAATATGAAAATTATATACATAACGTTAAGAATTAACCAAGAAACTGTATAGGATTACGGAGGCCAGTAAGTAACACTATTAAAATAGAAAACTTTAAAGGTAAAGGCCACTTTTCACCCGAGTTATAGATGAATACCTGTTTTTATTGATGAATTCACGTAAATAAGAGACAGAAAATATGAAAATTATATATATAACGTTAAGAATTAACCAAAAAAACTGTATAGGATTACGGAGGGCAGTTAGTTACACTATTTAAATAGAAAATTTAAAAGGAAAAGGCCAATTTTCAGCCGTGCTATAGATGAATACGTGTTTTATTGATGAATTTAAGTAAGAAATAGACTGAAAATATGAAAATTAAATATATAACGTTACGAATTTACTGAGAAAACTATAAGAAAATGCGGGGAGCAATTAACTTCACAATTTAAAGACGATTTGAACGAAAAATACCTATTTT
The DNA here is from genome assembly GCA_036936625.1 of Parnassius smintheus behrii. Taxonomy (NCBI): domain Eukaryota; kingdom Metazoa; phylum Arthropoda; class Insecta; order Lepidoptera; family Papilionidae; genus Parnassius; species Parnassius smintheus. The sequence continues at coordinate 82,154 of JAUPFT010000023.1, forward strand.
TAGAAAAGTTATTAGCGAATTTATAGTTGAATTTATGTGATTGTATTGATTGGCCACTATACCTCGGTTTAGGTAAATAGTGATTTTTCCAGTTTGTATGTTTTATAAAGCAAATAAGAAAGCGGATGGTAGTTTCTACACTAGACGGACCTAATAAAAGCAAAATAAGCGAAAGAAATGAAGATTTGAAAAATTTTAAAAATTTTGGGAAATTACGATTATGGGAAAACGAATTATGTGGGAATCAATATTTTAGCGGTAGAAATTTGTTATAAAAACTATAGATAAATACGGGGGGCGGTTAAATACACTATTAAAAAAGAAAATTTGAACGGAAAAGGCCACTTTTCACCCGAGTTATAGATGAATACCTGTTTTTATTGATGAATTCACGTAAATAAGAGACTGAAAATATGAAAATTATATATATAACGTTAAGAATTAACCAAAAAAACTGTATAGGATTACGGAGGGCAGTTAGTTACACTATTTAAATAGAAAATTTAAAAGGAAAAGGCCACTTTTCAGCCAAGTTATAGATGAATACGTGTTTTTATTGATGAATTCACGTAAATAAGAAACTGAAAATATGAAAATTATATATATAATTACGTTAGGAATTAACCACGAAAACTATATAGGATTACGGAGGGAAGTTAGTTACACTATTTAAATAGAAAATTTAAAAGGAAAAGGCCACTTTTCAGCCGAGTTACAGATGAATACCAGTTTTTATTGATGAATTCACGTAAATAAGAGACCGAAAATATGAAAATTATATATATAACGTTAAGAATTAACCAAGAAAACTGTATAGGATTACGGGGGGCAGTTAGTTACACTATTTAAATAGAAAATTTAAAAGGAAAAGGCCACTTTTCAGCCGAGTTATAAATGAATACCTGTTTTTATTGATGAATTCATGTAAATTAGAGACTGAAAATATGAAAATTATATACATAACGTTAAGAATTAACCAAGAAACTGTATAGGATTACGGAGGCCAGTTAGTAACACTATTAATATAGAAAACTTAAAAGGAAAAGGCCACTTTTCAGCCGAGTTATAGATGAATACGTGTTTTTATTGATGAATTCACGTAAATAAGAGACTGAAAATATGAAAATAATATATATAATTAAGTTAGGAATTTACCAAGAAAACTACATAGGATTACAGGGGGCAATTAGTTACACCATTTAAATAGAAAATTTTAAGGAAAAGGCCAATTTTCAGCCGTGCTATAGATAAATACGTGTTTTTATTGATGAATTCATGTAAATAAGAGACTGAAAATATGAAATTTATATATATAACGTTAGGAATTAACCAAGATAACTATATAGGGTTACAAGGAGCAATTGGTAACACTATTTAAATAGAAAATTTAAAAGGAAAAGGCCAATTTTCAGCCGTGCTATTGATGAATACGTAATTTTATTGATGAATTCACGTAAATAAGAGACTGAAAATATGAAAATTATATATATAACGTTAAGAATTAACCAAGAAAACTGTAAAGGCCTACGGGGGGCAGTTAGTTACACTATTTAAATAGAAAATTTAAAAGGAAAAGGCCACTTTTCAGCCGAGTTATAAATGAATACCTGTTTTTATTGATGAATTCATGTAAATTAGAGACTGAAAATATGAAAATTACATATATAACGTTAAGAATTAACCAAGAAAACTGTATAGGATTACGGGGGGCAGTTAGTTACACTATTTAAATAGAAAATTTAAAAGGAAAAGGCCACTTTTCAGCCGAGTTATAGATGAATACCTGTTTTTATTGATGAATTCACGTAAATTAGAGACTGAAAATATGAAAATAATACATATAATTAAGTTAGGAATTTACCAAGAAAACTATATAGGATTACAGGGGGCAATTAGTTACACCATTTAAATAGAAAATTTTAAGGAAAAGGCCAATTTTCAGCCGTGCTATAGATAAATACGTGTTTTTATTGATGAATTCATGTAAATAAGAGACTGAAAATATGAAATTTATATATATAACGTTAGGAATTAACCAAGATAACTATATAGGGTTACAAGGAGCAATTGGTAACACTATTTAAATAGAAAATTTAAAAGGAAAAGGCCAATTTTCAGCCGTGCTATTGATGAATACGTAATTTTATTGATGAATTCACGTAAATAAGAGACTGAAAATATGAAAATTATATATATAACGTTAAGAATTAACCAAGAAAACTGTAAAGGCCTACGGGGGGCAGTTAGTTACACTATTTAAATAGAAAATTTAAAAGGAAAAGGCCACTTTTCAGCCGAGTTATAGATGAATACCTGTTTTTATTGATGAATTCACGCAAATAAGAGACTGAAAATATAAAAATTATATACATAACGTTAAGAATTAACCAAGAAAACTGTATAGGATTACGGGGGGCAGTTAGTTACACTATTAAAATAGAAAATTTTAAAGGAAAAGGCCAATTTTCAGCCGTGCTATAGTTGAATACGTGTTTTTATTGATGAATTCACGTAAATAAGAGACTGAAAATATGAAAATTATATATATAACGTTAGGAATTAACCAAGAAAACTATATAGGATTACGGGGATATATTAGTTACACTATTTAAATAGAAAATTTTAAAGAAAAAGGCCTATTTTCAGCCGTGATACTGATGAATACGTGTTTTTATTGATGAATTTAAGTAAGAAATAGACTGAAAATATGAAAATTATATATATAATTACGTTAGGAATTAACCAAGAAAACTATATAGGATTACAGAGGGCTATTAGTTACACCATTTAAATAGAAAAATTTAAAGGAAAAGGCCAATTTTCAGCCGTGCTATAGATGAATACGTGTTTTATTGATGAATTTAAGTAAGAAATAGACTGAAAATATGAAAATTAAATATATAACGTTACGAATTTACTGAGAAAACTATAAGAAAATGCGGGGAGCAATTAACTTCACAATTTAAAGACGATTTGAACGAAAAGTACCTATTTTTAGAAAAGTTATTAGCGAATTTATAGTTGAATTTATGTGATTGTATTGATTGGCCACTATACCTCGGTTTAGGTAAATAGTGATTTTTCCAGTTTGTATGTTTTATAAAGCAAATAAGAGTGCGGATGGTAGTTTCTACACTAGACGGACCTAATAAAAGCAAAATAAGCGAAAAAAATGAAGATTTGAGAAATTTTAAAAATTTTGGGAAATTACGATTATGGGAAAACGAATTATGTGGAAATCAATATTTTAGCGGTAGAAATTTATTATAAAAACTATAGATAAATACGGGGGGCGGTTAAATACACTAATAAAAAAGAAAATTTGAACGGAAAAGGCCACTTTTCACCCGAGTTATAGATGTATACCTGTTTTTATTGATGAATTCACGTAAATAAGAGACTGAAAATATGAAAATTATATATATAACGTTAAGAATTAACCAAAAAAACTGTATAGGATTACGGGGGGCAGTTAGTTACACTATTTAAATAGAAAATTTAAAGGGAAAAGGCCACTTTTCAGCCAAGTTGTAGATGAATACGTGTTTTTGTTGATGAATTCACGTAAATAAGAAACTGAAAATATGAAAATTATATATTTAATTACGTTAGGAATTAACCAGGAAAACTATATATGTTTACAGGGGGGCAATTAGTTACACTATTTAAATAGAAAATTTGAAAGGAAAAGGCCAATTTTCAGCCGTGCTATAGATGAATACCTGTTTTTACTGATGAATTCACGTAAATAAGAGACTGAAATTATGAAAATTAAATATATAACGTTAAGAATTAACCAAGAAAACTGTATAGGATTACGGGGGGCAGTTAGTTACACTATTAAAATAGAAAATTTAAAAGGAAAAGGCCAATTTACAGCCGAGTTATAGATGAATACCTGTTTCTATTGATGAATTCACGTAAATTAGAGACTGAAAATATGAAAATTATATGCATAACGTTAAGAATTAACCAAGAAACTGTATAGGATTACGGAGGCCAGTTAGTAATACTATTAAAATAGAAAACTTAAAAGGAAAAGGCCACTTTTCAGCCAAGTTACAGATGAATACGTGTTTTTATTGATGAATTCACGTAAATAAGAATCTGAAAATATGAAAATTATATACATAATTACGTTAGGAATTAACCAGAAAAACTATATCGGATTACAGAGGGCTATTAGTTACACCATTTAAATAGAAAATTTTAAAGGAAAAGGCCAATTTTCAGCCGTGCTATAGATGAATACGTGTTTTATTGATGAATTTAAGTAAGAAATAGACTGAAAATATGAAATTTATATACATAACGTTAAGAATTAACCAAGAAAACTGTATAGGATTACGGAGAGAAGTTAGTTACACTATTAAAATAGAAAATTTAAAAGGAAAAGGACACTTTTCAGCCGAGTCATAGATGAATACGTGTTTTTATTGATGAATTCACGTAAATAAGAGACTGAATATATGAAAATTATATATATAATTACGTTAGGAATTAACCAAGAAAACTATATAGGATTACAGAGGGCTATTAGTTACACGATTTAAATAGAAAAATTTAAAGGAAAAGGCCAATTTTCAGCCGTGCTATAGATGAATACGTGTTTTATTGATGAATTTAAGTAAGAAATAGACTGAAAATATGAAAATTAAATATATAACGTTACGAATTTACTGAGAAAACTATAAGAAAATGCGGGGAGTAATTAACTTCACAATTTAAAGACGATTTGAACGAAAAATACCTATTTTTAGAAAAGTTATTAGCGAATTTATAGTGGAATTTATGTGATTGTATTGATTGGCTACTATACCTCGGTTTAGGTAAATAGTGATTTTTCCAGTTTGTATGTTTTATAAAGCAGATAAGAGTGCGGATGGTAGTTTCTACACTAGACGGACCTAATAAAAGCAAAATAAGCGAAAGAAATGAAGATTTGAAAAATTTGAAAAATTTTGGGAAATTACGATTATGGGAAAACGAATTATGTGGGAATCAATATTTTAGCGGTAGAAATTTATTATAAAAACTATAGATAAATACGGGGGGCGGTTAAATACACTATTAAAAAAGAAAATTTGAACGGAAAAGGCCACTTTTCACCCGAGTTATAGATGAATACCTGTTTCTATTGATGAATTCACGTAAATTAGAGACTGAAAATATGAAAATTATATACATAACGTTAAGAATTAACCAAGAAACTGTATAGGATTACGGAGGCCAGTAAGTAACACCATTGAAATAGAAAACTTAAAAGGAAAAGGCCACTTTTCAGCCTAGTTATAGATGAATACCTGTTTTTATTGATGAATTCACGTAAATAAGAGACTGAAAATATGAAAATTATATATATAATTACGTTAGGAATTAACCAGGAAAACTATATAGGATTACGGAGAGCAGTTAGTTACACTATTAAAATAGAAAATTTAAAAGGAAAAGGACACTTTTCAGCCGAGTTATAGATGAATACGTGTTTTTATTGATGAATTCACGTAAATAAGAGACTGAATATATGAAAATTATATATATAATTACGTTAGGAATTAACCAAGAAAACTATATAGGATTACAGAGGGCTATTAGTTACACCATTTAAATAGAAAAATTTAAAGGAAAAGGCCAATTTTCAGCCGTGCTATAGAAGAATACGTGTTTTATTGATGAATTTAAGTAAGAAATAGACTGAAAATATGAAAATTAAATATATAACGTTACGAATTTACTGAGAAAACTATACAGAAATGTGAGGAGCAATTAACTTTATAATTTAAAGTTGATTTAAACGAAGTATATCAATTTTTAGAAAAGTTATTATCGAATTTATAGTTGCATTTATGTGATTGTATTGATTGACCACTATACCTCGGTTTAGTTAAATAGTGATTTTTTCCAGTTTGTATGTTTTATAAAGCAAATAAGAATGCAGATGGTAGATTCTACACTAGACAGACCTAATAATATCAAAATAAGCGAAAGAAATGAAGATTTGAAAAATTTTAAAAATTTTAGGAAATTACGATTATGGGAAAACGAATTATGTGGAAATCAATATTTTAGCGGTAGAAATTTATTATAAAAACTATAGATAAATACGGGGGGCGGTTAAATACACTATTAACAAGGACAATTTGAACGGAAAAGGCCACATTTCACCCAAGTTATAGATGAATACCTGTTATTATTGATGAATTCACGTAAATAAGAGACTGAAAATATGAAAATTATATATATAACGTTAAGAATTAACCAAAAAAACTGTATGGGATTATGGGGGGCAGTTAGTTACACTATTTAAATAGAAATTTTAAAAGGAAAAGGCCACTTTTCAGCCGAGTTATAGGTGAATACCAGTTTCTATTGATGAATTCACGTAAATTAGAGACTGAAAATATGAAAATTATATACATAACGTTAAGAATTAACCAAGAAACTGTATAGGAGTACGGAGGCCAGTAAGTAACACTATTAAAATAGAAAACTTTAAAGGTAAAGGCCACTTTTCACCCGAGTTATAGATGAATACCTGTTTTTATTGATGAATTCACGTAAATAAGAGACAGAAAATATGAAAATTATATATATAACGTTAAGAATTAACCAAAAAAACTGTATAGGATTACGGAGGGCAGTTAGTTACACTATTTAAATAGAAAATTTAAAAGGAAAAGGCCAATTTTCAGCCGTGCTATAGATGAATACGTGTTTTATTGATGAATTTAAGTAAGAAATAGACTGAAAATATGAAAATTAAATATATAACGTTACGAATTTACTGAGAAAACTATAAGAAAATGCGGGGAGCAATTAACTTCACAATTTAAAGACGATTTGAACGAAAAATACCTATTTTTAGAAAAGTTATTAGCGAATTTATAGTTGAATTTATGTGATTGTATTGATTGGCCACTATACCTCGGTTTAGGTAAATAGTGATTTTTCCAGTTTGTATGTTTTATAAAGCAAATAAGAAAGCGGATGGTAGTTTCTACACTAGACGGACCTAATAAAAGCAAAATAAGCGAAAGAAATGAAGATTTGAAAAATTTTAAAAATTTTGGGAAATTACGATTATGGGAAAACGAATTATGTGGGAATCAATATTTTAGCGGTAGAAATTTGTTATAAAAACTATAGATAAATACGGGGGGCGGTTAAATACACTATTAAAAAAGAAAATTTGAACGGAAAAGGCCACTTTTCACCCGAGTTATAGATGAATACCTGTTTTTATTGATGAATTCACGTAAATAAGAGACTGAAAATATGAAAATTATATATATAACGTTAAGAATTAACCAAAAAAACTGTATAGGATTACGGAGGGCAGTTAGTTACACTATTTAAATAGAAAATTTAAAAGGAAAAGGCCACTTTTCAGCCAAGTTATAGATGAATACGTGTTTTTATTGATGAATTCACGTAAATAAGAAACTGAAAATATGAAAATTATATATATAATTACGTTAGGAATTAACCACGAAAACTATATAGGATTACGGAGGGAAGTTAGTTACACTATTTAAATAGAAAATTTAAAAGGAAAAGGCCACTTTTCAGCCGAGTTACAGATGAATACCAGTTTTTATTGATGAATTCACGTAAATAAGAGACCGAAAATATGAAAATTATATATATAACGTTAAGAATTAACCAAGAAAACTGTATAGGATTACGGGGGGCAGTTAGTTACACTATTTAAATAGAAAATTTAAAAGGAAAAGGCCACTTTTCAGCCGAGTTATAAATGAATACCTGTTTTTATTGATGAATTCATGTAAATTAGAGACTGAAAATATGAAAATTATATACATAACGTTAAGAATTAACCAAGAAACTGTATAGGATTACGGAGGCCAGTTAGTAACACTATTAATATAGAAAACTTAAAAGGAAAAGGCCACTTTTCAGCCGAGTTATAGATGAATACGTGTTTTTATTGATGAATTCACGTAAATAAGAGACTGAAAATATGAAAATAATATATATAATTAAGTTAGGAATTTACCAAGAAAACTACATAGGATTACAGGGGGCAATTAGTTACACCATTTAAATAGAAAATTTTAAGGAAAAGGCCAATTTTCAGCCGTGCTATAGATAAATACGTGTTTTTATTGATGAATTCATGTAAATAAGAGACTGAAAATATGAAATTTATATATATAACGTTAGGAATTAACCAAGATAACTATATAGGGTTACAAGGAGCAATTGGTAACACTATTTAAATAAAAATTTTAAAAGGAAAAGGCCAATTTTCAGCCGTGCTATTGATGAATACGTAATTTTATTGATGAATTCACGTAAATAAGAGACTGAAAATATGAAAATTATATATATAACGTTAAGAATTAACCAAGAAAACTGTATAGGATTACGGGGGGCAGTTAGTTACACTATTTAAATAGAAAATTTAAAAGGAAAAGGCCACTTTTCAGCCGAGTTATAGATGAATACCTGTTTTTATTGATGAATTCACGTAAATTAGAGACTGAAAATATGAAAATAATACATATAATTAAGTTAGGAATTTACCAAGAAAACTATATAGGATTACAGGGGGCAATTAGTTACACCATTTAAATAGAAAATTTTAAGGAAAAGGCCAATTTTCAGCCGTGCTATAGATAAATACGTGTTTTTATTGATGAATTCATGTAAATAAGAGACTGAAAATATGAAATTTATATATATAACGTTAGGAATTAACCAAGATAACTATATAGGGTTACAAGGAGCAATTGGTAACAATATTTAAATAGAAAATTTAAAAGGAAAAGGCCAATTTTCAGCCGTGCTATTGATGAATACGTAATTTTATTGATGAATTCACGTAAATAAGAGACTGAAAATATGAAAATTATATATATAACGTTAAGAATTAACCCAGAAAACTGTAAAGGCCTACGGGGGGCAGTTAGTTACACTATTTAAATAGAAAATTTAAAAGGAAAAGGCCACTTTTCAGCCGAGTTATAGATGAATACCTGTTTTTATTGATGAATTCATGTAAATTAGAGACTGAAAATATGAAAATTATATACATAACGTTAAGAATTAACCAAGAAACTGTATAGGATTACGGATGCCAGTTAGTAACACTATTAATATAGAAAACTTAAAAGGAAAAGGCCACTTTTCAGCCGAGTTATAGATGAATACGTGTTTTTATTGATGAATTCACGTAAATAAGAGACTGAAAATATGAAAATAATATATATAATTAAGTTAGGAATTCACCAAGAAAACTACATAGGATTACAGGGGGCAATTAGTTACACCATTTAAATAGAAAATTTTAAGGAAAAGGCCAATTTTCAGCCGTGCTATAGATGACTACATGTTTTTAATGATGAATTCACGTAAATAAGAGACTGAAAATATGAAAATTACATATATAACGTTAAGAATTAACCAAGAAAACTGTATAGGATTACGGGGGGCAGTTAGTTACACTATTTAAATAGAAAATTTAAAAGGAAAAGGCCACTTTTCAGCCGAGTTATAGATGAATACCTGTTTTTATTGATGAATTCACGTAAATTAGAGACTGAAAATATGAAAATAATACATATAATTAAGTTAAAAATTTACCAAGAAAACTATATAGGATTACAGGGGGCAATTAGTTACACCATTTAAATAGAAAATTTTAAGGAAAAGGCCAATTTTCAGCCGTGCTATAGATAAATACGTGTTTTTATTGATGAATTCATGTAAATAAGAGACTGAAAATATGAAATTTATATATATAACGTTAGGAATTAACCAAGATAACTATATAGGGTTACAAGGAGCAATTGGTAACACTATTTAAATAGAAAATTTAAAAGGAAAAGGCCAATTTTCAGCCGTGCTATTGATGAATACGTAATTTTATTGATGAATTCACGTAAATAAGAGACTGAAAATATGAAAATTATATATATAACGTTAAGAATTAACCAAGAAAACTGTAAAGGCCTACGGGGGGCAGTTAGTTACACTATTTAAATAGAAAATTTAAAAGGAAAAGGCCACTTTTCAGCCGAGTTATAGATGAATACCTGTTTTTATTGATGAATTCACGCAAATAAGAGACTGAAAATATAAAAATTATATACATAACGTTAAGAATTAACCAAGAAAACTGTATAGGATTACGGGGATATATTAGTTACACTATTTAAATAGAAAATTTTAAAGAAAAAGGCCTATTTTCAGCCGTGATACTGATGAATACGTGTTTTTATTGATGAATTTAAGTAAGAAATAGACTGAAAATATGAAAATTATATATATAATTACGTTAGGAATTAACCAAGAAAACTATATAGGATTACAGAGGGCTATTAGTTACACCATTTTAATAGAAAAATTTAAAGGAAAAGGCCAATTTTCAGCCGTGCTATAGATGAATACGTGTTTTATTGATGAATTTAAGTAAGAAATAGACTGAAAATATGAAAATTAAATATATAACGTTACGAATTTACTGAGAAAACTATAAGAAAATGCGGGGAGCAATTAACTTCACAATTTAAAGACAATTTGAACGAAAAATACCTATTTTTAGAAAAGTTATTAGCGAATTTATAGTTGAATTTATGTGATTGTATTGATTGGCCACTATACCTCGGTTTAGGTAAATAGTGATTTTTCCAGTTTGTATGTTTTATAAAGCAAATAAGAGTGCGGATGGTAGTTTCTACACTAGACGGACCTAATAAAAGCAAAATAAGCGAAAAAAATGAAGATTTGAGAAATTTTAAAAATTTTGGGAAATTACGATTATGGGAAAACGAATTATGTGGAAATCAATATTTTAGCGGTAGAAATTTATTATAAAAACTATAGATAAATACGGGGGGCGGTTAAATACACTAATAAAAAAGAAAATTTGAACGGAAAAGGCCACTTTTCACCCGAGTTATAGATGTATACCTGTTTTTATTGATGAATTCACGTAAATAAGAGACTGAAAATATGAAAATTATATATATAACGTTAAGAATTAACCAAAAAAACTGTATAGGATTACGGGGGGCAGTTAGTTACACTATTTAAATAGAAAATTTAAAGGGAAAAGGCCACTTTTCAGCCAAGTTGTAGATGAATACGTGTTTTTGTTGATGAATTCACGTAAATAAGAAACTGAAAATATGAAAATTATATATTTAATTACGTTAGGAATTAACCAGGAAAACTATATATGTTTACAGGGGGGCAATTAGTTACACTATTTAAATAGAAAATTTGAAAGGAAAAGGCCAATTTTCAGCCGTGCTATAGATGAATACCTGTTTTTATTTATGAATTCACGTAAATAAGAGACTGAAAACATGAAAATTATATATATAACGTTGAGAATTAACCAAAAAAACTGGATAGGATTACGGGGGGCAGTTAGTTACACTATTTAAGTAGAAAATTTAAAAGGAAAAGGCCACTTTTCAGCCGAGTTATAGATGAATGCGTGTTTTTATTGATGAATTCACGTAAATAAGAGACTGAAAATATGAAAATTATATATATAATTACGTTAGGAATTAACCAAGAAAACTATAAAGGATTACAGGGGGCTATTAGTTACACCATATAAATAGAAAATTTTAAAGGAAAAGGCCAATTTTCAGCCGAGTTATAGATGAATACCAGTTTTTATTGATAAATTCACGTAAATAAGAGATTAAAAATATGAAAATTATATATATAACGTTAAGAATTAACCAAGAAAACTGTATAGGATTACGGAGGGCAGTTAGTTACATTATTTAAATAGAAAATTTAAAAGGAAAAGGCCACTTTTCAGCCGAGTTACAGATGAATACCAGTTTTTATTGATAAATTCACATAAATAAGAGACTGAAAATATGAAAATTATATACATAACGTTAAGAATTAACCAAGAAAACTGTATAGGATTACGGAGAGCAGTTAGTTACACTATTTAAATAGAAAATTTAAAAGGAAAAGGCCACTTTTCAGCCGAGTTATAGATGAATGCGTGTTTTTATTGATGAATTCACGTAAATAAGAGACTGAAAATATGAAAATTATATATATAACGTTAAGAATTAACCAAAAAAACTGTATAGGATTACGGAGGGCAGTTAGTTACACTATTTAAATAGAAAATTTAAAAGGAAAAGGCCAATTTTCAGCCGTGCTATAGATGAATACGTGTTTTATTGATGAATTTAAGTAAGAAATAGACTGAAAATATGAAAATTAAATATATAACGTTACGAATTTACTGAGAAAACTATAAGAAAATGCGGGGAGCAATTAACTTCACAATTTAAAGACGATTTGAACGAAAAATACCTATTTTTAGAAAAGTTATTAGCGAATTTATAGTTGAATTTATGTGATTGTATTGATTGGCCACTATACCTCGGTTTAGGTAAATAGTGATTTTTCCAGTTTGTATGTTTTATAAAGCAAATAAGAAAGCGGATGGTAGTTTCTACACTAGACGGACCTAATAAAAGCAAAATAAGCGAAAGAAATGAAGATTTGAAAAATTTTAAAAATTTTGGGAAATTACGATTATGGGAAAACGAATTATGTGGGAATCAATATTTTAGCGGTAGAAATTTGTTATAAAAACTATAGATAAATACGGGGGGCGGTTAAATACACTATTAAAAAAGAAAATTTGAACGGAAAAGGCCACTTTTCACCCGAGTTATAGATGAATACCTGTTTTTATTGATGAATTCACGTAAATAAGAGACTGAAAATATGAAAATTATATATATAACGTTAAGAATTAACCAAAAAAACTGTATAGGATTACGGAGGGCAGTTAGTTACACTATTTAAATAGAAAATTTAAAAGGAAAAGGCCACTTTTCAGCCAAGTTATAGATGAATACGTGTTTTTATTGATGAATTCACGTAAATAAGAAACTGAAAATATGAAAATTATATATATAATTACGTTAGGAATTAACCACGAAAACTATATAGGATTACGGAGGGAAGTTAGTTACACTATTTAAATAGAAAATTTAAAAGGAAAAGGCCACTTTTCAGCCGAGTTACAGATGAATACCAGTTTTTATTGATGAATTCACGTAAATAAGAGACCGAAAATATGAAAATTATATATATAACGTTAAGAATTAACCAAGAAAACTGTATAGGATTACGGGGGGCAGTTAGTTACACTATTTAAATAGAAAATTTAAAAGGAAAAGGCCACTTTTCAGCCGAGTTATAAATGAATACCTGTTTTTATTGATGAATTCATGTAAATTAGAGACTGAAAATATGAAAATTATATACATAACGTTAAGAATTAACCAAGAAACTGTATAGGATTACGGAGGCCAGTTAGTAACACTATTAATATAGAAAACTTAAAAGGAAAAGGCCACTTTTCAGCCGAGTTATAGATGAATACGTGTTTTTATTGATGAATTCACGTAAATAAGAGACTGAAAATATGAAAATAATATATATAATTAAGTTAGGAATTTACCAAGAAAACTACATAGGATTACAGGGGGCAATTAGTTACACCATTTAAATAGAAAATTTTAAGGAAAAGGCCAATTTTCAGCCGTGCTATAGATAAATACGTGTTTTTATTGATGAATTCATGTAAATAAGAGACTGAAAATATGAAATTTATATATATAACGTTAGGAATTAACCAAGATAACTATATAGGGTTACAAGGAGCAATTGGTAACACTATTTAAATAAAAATTTTAAAAGGAAAAGGCCAATTTTCAGCCGTGCTATTGATGAATACGTAATTTTATTGATGAATTCACGTAAATAAGAGACTGAAAATATGAAAATTATATATATAACGTTAAGAATTAACCAAGAAAACTGTATAGGATTACGGGGGGCAGTTAGTTACACTATTTAAATAGAAAATTTAAAAGGAAAAGGCCACTTTTCAGCCGAGTTATAGATGAATACCTGTTTTTATTGATGAATTCACGTAAATTAGAGACTGAAAATATGAAAATAATACATATAATTAAGTTAGGAATTTACCAAGAAAACTATATAGGATTACAGGGGGCAATTAGTTACACCATTTAAATAGAAAATTTTAAGGAAAAGGCCAATTTTCAGCCGTGCTATAGATAAATACGTGTTTTTATTGATGAATTCATGTAAATAAGAGACTGAAAATATGAAATTTATATATATAACGTTAGGAATTAACCAAGATAACTATATAGGGTTACAAGGAGCAATTGGTAACAATATTTAAATAGAAAATTTAAAAGGAAAAGGCCAATTTTCAGCCGTGCTATTGATGAATACGTAATTTTATTGATGAATTCACGTAAATAAGAGACTGAAAATATGAAAATTATATATATAACGTTAAGAATTAACCCAGAAAACTGTAAAGGCCTACGGGGGGCAGTTAGTTACACTATTTAAATAGAAAATTTAAAAGGAAAAGGCCACTTTTCAGCCGAGTTATAGATGAATACCTGTTTTTATTGATGAATTCATGTAAATTAGAGACTGAAAATATGAAAATTATATACATAACGTTAAGAATTAACCAAGAAACTGTATAGGATTACGGATGCCAGTTAGTAACACTATTAATATAGAAAACTTAAAAGGAAAAGGCCACTTTTCAGCCGAGTTATAGATGAATACGTGTTTTTATTGATGAATTCACGTAAATAAGAGACTGAAAATATGAAAATAATATATATAATTAAGTTAGGAATTCACCAAGAAAACTACATAGGATTACAGGGGGCAATTAGTTACACCATTTAAATAGAAAATTTTAAGGAAAAGGCCAATTTTCAGCCGTGCTATAGATGACTACATGTTTTTAATGATGAATTCACGTAAATAAGAGACTGAAAATATGAAAATTACATATATAACGTTAAGAATTAACCAAGAAAACTGTATAGGATTACGGGGGGCAGTTAGTTACACTATTTAAATAGAAAATTTAAAAGGAAAAGGCCACTTTTCAGCCGAGTTATAGATGAATACCTGTTTTTATTGATGAATTCACGTAAATTAGAGACTGAAAATATGAAAATAATACATATAATTAAGTTAAAAATTTACCAAGAAAACTATATAGGATTACAGGGGGCAATTAGTTACACCATTTAAATAGAAAATTTTAAGGAAAAGGCCAATTTTCAGCCGTGCTATAGATAAATACGTGTTTTTATTGATGAATTCATGTAAATAAGAGACTGAAAATATGAAATTTATATATATAACGTTAGGAATTAACCAAGATAACTATATAGGGTTACAAGGAGCAATTGGTAACACTATTTAAATAGAAAATTTAAAAGGAAAAGGCCAATTTTCAGCCGTGCTATTGATGAATACGTAATTTTATTGATGAATTCACGTAAATAAGAGACTGAAAATATGAAAATTATATATATAACGTTAAGAATTAACCAAGAAAACTGTAAAGGCCTACGGGGGGCAGTTAGTTACACTATTTAAATAGAAAATTTAAAAGGAAAAGGCCACTTTTCAGCCGAGTTATAGATGAATACCTGTTTTTATTGATGAATTCACGCAAATAAGAGACTGAAAATATAAAAATTATATACATAACGTTAAGAATTAACCAAGAAAACTGTATAGGATTACGGGGATATATTAGTTACACTATTTAAATAGAAAATTTTAAAGAAAAAGGCCTATTTTCAGCCGTGATACTGATGAATACGTGTTTTTATTGATGAATTTAAGTAAGAAATAGACTGAAAATATGAAAATTATATATATAATTACGTTAGGAATTAACCAAGAAAACTATATAGGATTACAGAGGGCTATTAGTTACACCATTTTAATAGAAAAATTTAAAGGAAAAGGCCAATTTTCAGCCGTGCTATAGATGAATACGTGTTTTATTGATGAATTTAAGTAAGAAATAGACTGAAAATATGAAAATTAAATATATAACGTTACGAATTTACTGAGAAAACTATAAGAAAATGCGGGGAGCAATTAACTTCACAATTTAAAGACAATTTGAACGAAAAATACCTATTTTTAGAAAAGTTATTAGCGAATTTATAGTTGAATTTATGTGATTGTATTGATTGGCCACTATACCTCGGTTTAGGTAAATAGTGATTTTTCCAGTTTGTATGTTTTATAAAGCAAATAAGAGTGCGGATGGTAGTTTCTACACTAGACGGACCTAATAAAAGCAAAATAAGCGAAAAAAATGAAGATTTGAGAAATTTTAAAAATTTTGGGAAATTACGATTATGGGAAAACGAATTATGTGGAAATCAATATTTTAGCGGTAGAAATTTATTATAAAAACTATAGATAAATACGGGGGGCGGTTAAATACACTAATAAAAAAGAAAATTTGAACGGAAAAGGCCACTTTTCACCCGAGTTATAGATGTATACCTGTTTTTATTGATGAATTCACGTAAATAAGAGACTGAAAATATGAAAATTATATATATAACGTTAAGAATTAACCAAAAAAACTGTATAGGATTACGGGGGGCAGTTAGTTACACTATTTAAATAGAAAATTTAAAGGGAAAAGGCCACTTTTCAGCCAAGTTGTAGATGAATACGTGTTTTTGTTGATGAATTCACGTAAATAAGAAACTGAAAATATGAAAATTATATATTTAATTACGTTAGGAATTAACCAGGAAAACTATATATGTTTACAGGGGGGCAATTAGTTACACTATTTAAATAGAAAATTTGAAAGGAAAAGGCCAATTTTCAGCCGTGCTATAGATGAATACCTGTTTTTATTTATGAATTCACGTAAATAAGAGACTGAAAACATGAAAATTATATATATAACGTTGAGAATTAACCAAAAAAACTGGATAGGATTACGGGGGGCAGTTAGTTACACTATTTAAGTAGAAAATTTAAAAGGAAAAGGCCACTTTTCAGCCGAGTTATAGATGAATGCGTGTTTTTATTGATGAATTCACGTAAATAAGAGACTGAAAATATGAAAATTATATATATAATTACGTTAGGAATTAACCAAGAAAACTATAAAGGATTACAGGGGGCTATTAGTTACACCATATAAATAGAAAATTTTAAAGGAAAAGGCCAATTTTCAGCCGAGTTATAGATGAATACCAGTTTTTATTGATAAATTCACGTAAATAAGAGATTAAAAATATGAAAATTATATATATAACGTTAAGAATTAACCAAGAAAACTGTATAGGATTACGGAGGGCAGTTAGTTACATTATTTAAATAGAAAATTTAAAAGGAAAAGGCCACTTTTCAGCCGAGTTACAGATGAATACCAGTTTTTATTGATAAATTCACATAAATAAGAGACTGAAAATATGAAAATTATATACATAACGTTAAGAATTAACCAAGAAAACTGTATAGGATTACGGAGAGCAGTTAGTTACACTATTTAAATAGAAAATTTAAAAGGAAAAGGCCACTTTTCAGCCGAGTTATAGATGAATGCGTGTTTTTATTGATGAATTCACGTAAATAAGAGACTGAAAATATGAAAATTATATATATAGTTACGTTAGGAATTAACCAAGAAAACTATATAGGATTACAGGGGGCTATTAGTTACACCATTTAAATAGAAAATTTTAAGGAAAAGGCCAATTTTCAGCCGTGCTATAGATAAATACGTGTTTTTATTGATGAATTCATGTAAATAAGAGACTGAAAATATGAAATTTATATATATAACGTTAGGAATTAACCAAGATAACTATATAGGCTTACAAGGAGCAATTGGTTACACTATTTAAATAGAAAATTTAAAAGAAAAAGGCCAATTTTCAGCCGAGTTATAGATGAATACCAGTTTTTATTGATAAATTCACGTAAATAAGAGACTGAAAATATGAAAATTTTATACATAACGTTAAGAATGAACCAAGAAAACTGTATAGCATTACAGAGAGCAGTTAGTTACACTATTAAAATAGAAAATTTAAAAGGAAAAGGCCACTTTTCAGCCGAGTTATAGATGAATACGTGTTTTTATTGATGAATTCACGTAAATAAGAGACTGAAAATATGAAAATAATATATATTTACGTTAGGAATTAACCAGGAAAACTATATAGGATTACACGGGGCAATTAGTTACACTATTTAAATAGAAAATTTTAAAGGAAAAGGCCAATTTTCAGCCGTGCTATAGATGAATACGTGTTTTTATTGATGAATTCATGTAAATAAGAGACTGAAAATATGAAAATAATATATATATAATTACGTTAGGAATTAACCAAGAAAACTACATAGGATTACAGGGGGCAATTAGTTACACCATTTAAATAGAAAATTTTAAGGAAAAGGCCAATTTTCAGCCGTGCTATAGATAATTACGTGTTTTAATTGATGAATTCACGTAAATAAGAGACTGAAATATGAAAATTATATATATAACGTTAGGAATTAACCAAGATAACTATATAGGCTTACAAGGAGCAATTGGTTACACTATTTAAATAGAAAATTTAAAAGGAAAAGGCCAATTTACAGCCGTGCTATTGATGAATACGTAATTTTATTGATGAATTCACGTAAATATGAGACTGAAAATATGAAAATTATATATATAATTACGTTAGGAATTAACCAAGAAAACAATATAGGATTACAGGGGGCAATTATTTACACTATATTAATAGAAAATTTTAAAGGAAAAGGCCACTTTTCAGCCGAGTTATAGATGAATACCAGTTTTTATTGATAAATTCACGTAAATAAGAGACTGAAAATATGAAAATTATATACATAACGTTAAGAATTAACCAAGAAAACTGTATAGGATTACGGAGAGCAGTTAGTTACACTATTTAAATAGAAAATTTAAAAGGAAAAGGCCACTTTTCAGCCGAGTTATAGATGAATACCAGTTTTTATTGATAAATTCACGTAAATAAGAGACTGAAAATATGAAAATTATATACATAACGTTAAGAATTAACCAAGAAAACTGTATAGGATTACGGAAAGAAGTTAGTTACACTATTAAAATAGAAAATTTAAAAGGAAAAGGCCACTTTTCAGCCGAGTTATAGATGAATACGTGTTTTTATTGATGAATTCACGTAAATAAGAGACTGAAAATATGAAAATTATATATATAATTACGTAAGGAATTAACCAAGAAAACTGTATAGGATTACAGAGGGCTATTAGTTACACCATGTAAATAGAAAATTTTAAAGGAAAGGGCCAATTTTCAGCCGTGCTATAGATGAATACGTGTTTTATTGATGAATTTAGGTAAGAAATAGACTGAAAATATGAAAATTAAATATATAACGTTACGAATTTACTGAGAAAACTAAAAGGAAATGTGGGGAGGAATTAACTTCACAATTTGAAGACGATTTGAACGAAAAATACCTATTTTTAGAAAAGTTATTAGCGAATTTATAGTTGAATTTATGTGATTGTATTGATTGACCATTATACCTCGGTTTAGGTAAATAGTGATTTTTCCAGTTTGCATGTTTTATAAAGCAAATAAGAGTGCAGATGGAAGTTTCTACACTAGACGGACCTAATAAAACAAATTAAGCGAAAGAAATGAAGATCTTAAAAATTTTAAAAATTTTAGGAAATTACGATTATGGGAAAACGAATTATGTGGAAATCAATATTTTAGCGGTAGAAATTTATTATAAAAACTATAGATAAATACGGGGGGCGGTTAAATACACTATTAACAAAGAAAATTTAAACGAAAAAGGCCACTTTTCAGCCGAGTTATAGATGAATGCCTGTTTTTATTGATGAATTCACGTAAATAAGAGACTGAAAATATGAAAATTATATATATATATATATATATATATATAATTACGTTAGGAATTAACAAAGAAAACTATATAGGATTACAGGGGGCTATTAGTTACACCATTTAAATAGAAAATTTTAAAGGAAAAGGCCAATTTTCAGCCGTGCTGTAGATGAATACGTGTTTTTATTGATGAATTCACGTAAATAAGAGACTGAAAATATAAAAATAATATATATAACGTTAAGAATTAACCAAGAAAACTGTATAGGATTACGGAGGGCAGTTAGTTACACTATTTAAATAGAAAATTTAAAAGGAAAAGGCCACTTTTCAGCCGAGTTACAGATGAATACCAGTTTTTATTGATAAATTCACGTAAATAAGAGACTGAAAATATGAAAATTATATACATAACGTTAAGAATTAACCAAGAAAACTGTATAGGATTACGGAGAGAAGTTAGTTACACTATTAAAATAGAAAATTTAAAAGGAAAAGGCCACTTTTCAGCCGAGTTATAGATGAATACGTGTTTTTATTGATGAATTCACGTAAATAAGAGACTGAAAATATGAAAATTATATATATAATTACGTTAGGAATTAACCAAGAAAACTGTATAGGATTACAGAGGGCTATTAGTTACACCATGTAAATAGAAAATTTTAAAGGAAAAGGCCAATTTTCAGCCGAGTTATAGATGAATACCAGTTTTTATTGATAAATTCACGTAAATAAGAGATTAAAAATATGAAAATTATATATATAACGTTAAGAATTAACCAAGAAAACTGTATAGGATTACGGAGGGCAGTTAGTTACATTATTTAAATAGAAAATTTAAAAGGAAAAGGCCACTTTTCAGCCGAGTTACAGATGAATACCAGTTTTTATTGATAAATTCACATAAATAAGAGACTGAAAATATGAAAATTATATACATAACGTTAAGAATTAACCAAGAAAACTGTATAGGATTACGGAGAGCAGTTAGTTACACTATTTAAATAGAAAATTTAAAAGGAAAAGGCCACTTTTCAGCCGAGTTATAGATGAATGCGTGTTTTTATTGATGAATTCACGTAAATAAGAGACTGAAAATATGAAAATTATATATATAATTACGTTAGGAATTAACCAAGAAAACTATATAGGATTACAGGGGGCTATTAGTTACACCATTTAAATAGAAAATTTTAAGGAAAAGGCCAATTTTCAGCCGTGCTATAGATAAATACGTGTTTTTATTGATGAATTCATGTAAATAAGAGACTGAAAATATGAAATTTATATATATAACGTTAGGAATTAACCAAGATAACTATATAGGCTTACAAGGAGCAATTGGTTACACTATTGAAATAGAAAATTTAAAAGGAAAAGGCCAATTTTCAGCCGAGTTATAGATGAATACCAGTTTTTATTGATAAATTCACGTAAATAAGAGACTGAAAATATGAAAATTTTATACATAACGTTAAGAATGAACCAAGAAAACTGTATAGCATTACAGAGAGCAGTTAGTTACACTATTAAAATAGAAAATTTAAAAGGAAAAGGCCACTTTTCAGCCGAGTTATAGATGAATACGTGTTTTTATTGATGAATTCACGTAAATAAGAGACTGAAAATATGAAAATAATATATATTTACGTTAGGAATTAACCAGGAAAACTATATAGGATTACACGGGGCAATTAGTTACACTATTTAAATAGAAAATTTTAAAGGAAAAGGCCAATTTTCAGCCGTGCTATAGATGAATACGTGTTTTTATTGATGAATTCATGTAAATAAGAGACTGAAAATATGAAAATAATATATATATAATTACGTTAGGAATTAACCAAGAAAACTACATAGGATTACAGGGGGCAATTAGTTACACCATTTAAATAGAAAATTTTAAGGAAAAGGCCAATTTTCAGCCGTGCTATAGATAATTACGTGTTTTAATTGATGAATTCACGTAAATAAGAGACTGAAATATGAAAATTATATATATAACGTTAGGAATTAACCAAGATAACTATATAGGCTTACAAGGAGCAATTGGTTACACTATTTAAATAGAAAATTTAAAAGGAAAAGGCCAATTTACAGCCGTGCTATTGATGAATACGTAATTTTATTGATGAATTCACGTAAATATGAGACTGAAAATATGAAAATTATATATATAATTACGTTAGGAATTAACCAAGAAAACAATATAGGATTACAGGGGGCAATTATTTACACTATATTAATAGAAAATTTTAAAGGAAAAGGCCACTTTTCAGCCGAGTTATAGATGAATACCAGTTTTTATTGATAAATTCACGTAAATAAGAGACTGAAAATATGAAAATTATATACATAACGTTAAGAATTAACCAAGAAAACTGTATAGGATTACGGAGAGCAGTTAGTTACACTATTTAAATAGAAAATTTAAAAGGAAAAGGCCACTTTTCAGCCGAGTTATAGATGAATACCAGTTTTTATTGATAAATTCACGTAAATAAGAGACTGAAAATATGAAAATTATATACATAACGTTAAGAATTAACCAAGAAAACTGTATAGGATTACGGAAAGAAGTTAGTTACACTATTAAAATAGAAAATTTAAAAGGAAAAGGCCACTTTTCAGCCGAGTTATAGATGAATACGTGTTTTTATTGATGAATTCACGTAAATAAGAGACTGAAAATATGAAAATTATATATATAATTACGTAAGGAATTAACCAAGAAAACTGTATAGGATTACAGAGGGCTATTAGTTACACCATGTAAATAGAAAATTTTAAAGGAAAGGGCCAATTTTCAGCCGTGCTATAGATGAATACGTGTTTTATTGATGAATTTAGGTAAGAAATAGACTGAAAATATGAAAATTAAATATATAACGTTACGAATTTACTGAGAAAACTAAAAGGAAATGTGGGGAGGAATTAACTTCACAATTTGAAGACGATTTGAACGAAAAATACCTATTTTTAGAAAAGTTATTAGCGAATTTATAGTTGAATTTATGTGATTGTATTGATTGACCATTATACCTCGGTTTAGGTAAATAGTGATTTTTCCAGTTTGCATGTTTTATAAAGCAAATAAGAGTGCAGATGGAAGTTTCTACACTAGACGGACCTAATAAAACAAATTAAGCGAAAGAAATGAAGATCTTAAAAATTTTAAAAATTTTAGGAAATTACGATTATGGGAAAACGAATTATGTGGAAATCAATATTTTAGCGGTAGAAATTTATTATAAAAACTATAGATAAATACGGGGGGCGGTTAAATACACTATTAACAAAGAAAATTTAAACGAAAAAGGCCACTTTTCAGCCGAGTTATAGATGAATGCCTGTTTTTATTGATGAATTCACGTAAATAAGAGACTGAAAATATGAAAATTATATATATATATATATATATATATATATATAATTACGTTAGGAATTAACAAAGAAAACTATATAGGATTACAGGGGGCTATTAGTTACACCATTTAAATAGAAAATTTTAAAGGAAAAGGCCAATTTTCAGCCGTGCTGTAGATGAATACGTGTTTTTATTGATGAATTCACGTAAATAAGAGACTGAAAATATAAAAATAATATATATAACGTTAAGAATTAACCAAGAAAACTGTATAGGATTACGGAGGGCAGTTAGTTACACTATTTAAATAGAAAATTTAAAAGGAAAAGGCCACTTTTCAGCCGAGTTACAGATGAATACCAGTTTTTATTGATAAATTCACGTAAATAAGAGACTGAAAATATGAAAATTATATACATAACGTTAAGAATTAACCAAGAAAACTGTATAGGATTACGGAGAGAAGTTAGTTACACTATTAAAATAGAAAATTTAAAAGGAAAAGGCCACTTTTCAGCCGAGTTATAGATGAATACGTGTTTTTATTGATGAATTCACGTAAATAAGAGACTGAAAATATGAAAATTATATATATAATTACGTTAGGAATTAACCAAGAAAACTGTATAGGATTACAGAGGGCTATTAGTTACACCATGTAAATAGAAAATTTTAAAGGAAAAGGCCAATTTTCAGCCGAGTTATAGATGAATACCAGTTTTTATTGATAAATTCACGTAAATAAGAGATTAAAAATATGAAAATTATATATATAACGTTAAGAATTAACCAAGAAAACTGTATAGGATTACGGAGGGCAGTTAGTTACATTATTTAAATAGAAAATTTAAAAGGAAAAGGCCACTTTTCAGCCGAGTTACAGATGAATACCAGTTTTTATTGATAAATTCACATAAATAAGAGACTGAAAATATGAAAATTATATACATAACGTTAAGAATTAACCAAGAAAACTGTATAGGATTACGGAGAGCAGTTAGTTACACTATTTAAATAGAAAATTTAAAAGGAAAAGGCCACTTTTCAGCCGAGTTATAGATGAATGCGTGTTTTTATTGATGAATTCACGTAAATAAGAGACTGAAAATATGAAAATTATATATATAATTACGTTAGGAATTAACCAAGAAAACTATATAGGATTACAGGGGGCTATTAGTTACACCATTTAAATAGAAAATTTTAAGGAAAAGGCCAATTTTCAGCCGTGCTATAGATAAATACGTGTTTTTATTGATGAATTCATGTAAATAAGAGACTGAAAATATGAAATTTATATATATAACGTTAGGAATTAACCAAGATAACTATATAGGCTTACAAGGAGCAATTGGTTACACTATTGAAATAGAAAATTTAAAAGGAAAAGGCCAATTTTCAGCCGAGTTATAGATGAATACCAGTTTTTATTGATAAATTCACGTAAATAAGAGACTGAAAATATGAAAATTTTATACATAACGTTAAGAATGAACCAAGAAAACTGTATAGCATTACAGAGAGCAGTTAGTTACACTATTAAAATAGAAAATTTAAAAGGAAAAGGCCACTTTTCAGCCGAGTTATAGATGAATACGTGTTTTTATTGATGAATTCACGTAAATAAGAGACTGAAAATATGAAAATAATATATATTTACGTTAGGAATTAACCAGGAAAACTATATAGGATTACACGGGGCAATTAGTTACACTATTTAAATAGAAAATTTTAAAGGAAAAGGCCAATTTTCAGCCGTGCTATAGATGAATACGTGTTTTTATTGATGAATTCATGTAAATAAGAGACTGAAAATATGAAAATAATATATATATAATTACGTTAGGAATTAACCAAGAAAACTACATAGGATTACAGGGGGCAATTAGTTACACCATTTAAATAGAAAATTTTAAGGAAAAGGCCAATTTTCAGCCGTGCTATAGATAATTACGTGTTTTAATTGATGAATTCACGTAAATAAGAGACTGAAATATGAAAATTATATATATAACGTTAGGAATTAACCAAGATAACTATATAGGCTTACAAGGAGCAATTGGTTACACTATTTAAATAGAAAATTTAAAAGGAAAAGGCCAATTTACAGCCGTGCTATTGATGAATACGTAATTTTATTGATGAATTCACGTAAATATGAGACTGAAAATATGAAAATTATATATATAATTACGTTAGGAATTAACCAAGAAAACAATATAGGATTACAGGGGGCAATTATTTACACTATATTAATAGAAAATTTTAAAGGAAAAGGCCACTTTTCAGCCGAGTTATAGATGAATACCAGTTTTTATTGATAAATTCACGTAAATAAGAGACTGAAAATATGAAAATTATATACATAACGTTAAGAATTAACCAAGAAAACTGTATAGGATTACGGAGAGCAGTTAGTTACACTATTTAAATAGAAAATTTAAAAGGAAAAGGCCACTTTTCAGCCGAGTTATAGATGAATACCAGTTTTTATTGATAAATTCACGTAAATAAGAGACTGAAAATATGAAAATTATATACATAACGTTAAGAATTAACCAAGAAAACTGTGTAGGATTACGGAAAGAAGTTAGTTACACTATTAAAATAGAAAATTTAAAAGGAAAAGGCCACTTTTCAGCCGAGTTATAGATGAATACGTGTTTTTATTGATGAATTCACGTAAATAAGAGACTGAAAATATGAAAATTATATATATAATTACGTAAGGAATTAACCAAGAAAACTGTATAGGATTACAGAGGGCTATTAGTTACACCATGTAAATAGAAAATTTTAAAGGAAAGGGCCAATTTTCAGCCGTGCTATAGATGAATACGTGTTTTATTGATGAATTTAGGTAAGAAATAGACTGAAAATATGAAAATTAAATATATAACGTTACGAATTTACTGAGAAAACTAAAAGGAAATGTGGGGAGCAATTAACTTCACAATTTGAAGACGATTTGAACGAAAAATACCTATTTTTAGAAAAGTTATTAGCGAATTTATAGTTGAATTTATGTGATTGTATTGATTGACCACTATACCTCGGTTTAGGTAAATAGTGATTTTTCCAGTTTGCATGTTTTATAAAGCAAATAAGAGTGCAGATGGAAGTTTCTACACTAGACGGACCTAATAAAACAAATTAAGCGAAAGAAATGAAGATCTTAAAAATTTTAAAAATTTTAGGAAATTACGATTATGGGAAAACGAATTATGTGGAAATCAATATTTTAGCGGTAGAAATTTATTATAAAAACTATAGATAAATACGGGGGGCGGTTAAATACACTATTAACAAAGAAAATTTAAACGAAAAAGGCCACTTTTCAGCCGAGTTATAGATGAATGCCTGCTTTTATTGATGAATTCACGTAAATAAGAGACTGAAAATATGAAAATTATATACATAACGTTAAGAATTAACCAAGAAAACTGTATAGGATTACGGAGAGAAGTTAGTTACACTATTAAAATAGAAAATTTAAAAGGAAAAGGCCACTTTTCAGCCGAGTTATAGATGAATGCGTGTTTTTATTGATGAATTCACGTAAATAAGAGACTGAAAATATGAAAATTATATATATAATTACGTTAGGAATTAACCAAGAAAACTATATAGGATTCCAGATGGCAATTAGTGACACCATTTAAATAGAAAATTTTAATTGAAAAGGCCAATTTTCAGCCGTGCTATAGTTGAATACGTGTTTTTATTGATGAATTCACGTAAATAAGAGATTAAATATATGAAAATTATATATATAACGTTAGGAATTAACCAAGAAAACTATACAGGATTACGGGGATATATTAGTTACACTATTTTAATAGAAAATTTTAAAGAAAAAGGCCTATTTTCAGCCGTGATATAGATGAATACGTGTTTTTATTGACGAATTTAAGTAAGAAATAGATTGAAAATATGAAAATTAAATATATAACGTTACGAATTTACTGAGAAAACTATAAGGAAATGTGGGGAGCAATTAACTTCACAATTTGAAGACGATTTGAACGAAAAATACCTATTTTTAGAAAAGTTATTAGCGAATTTATAGTTGAATTTATGTGATTGTATTGATTGACCACTATACCTCGGTTTAGGTAAATAGTGATTTTTTCCAGTTTGTATGTTTTATAAAGCAAATAAGAGTGCAGATGGTAGTTTCTACACTAGAAAGACCTAATAATATCAAAATAAGCGAAAGAAATGAAGATTTGAAAAATTTTAAAAATTTTAGTAAATTACGATTATGGGAAAACGAATTATGTGGAAATCAATATTTTAGCGGTAGAAATTTATTATAAAAACTACAGATAAATACGGGGGGCGGTTAAATACACTATTAACAAAGAAAATTTGAACGGAAAAGGCCACTTTTCACCCGAGTTATAGATGAATACCTGTTTTTATTGATGAATTCACGTAAATAAGAAAGTGAAAATATGAAAATTATATAAATAACGTTAAGAATTAACCAAAAAAACTGTATAGGATTATGAGTGGCAGTTAGTTACACTATTTTAATAGAAAATTTTAAAGGAAAAGGCCACTTTTCAGCCAAGTTGTAGATGAATACGTGTTTTTATTGATGAATTCACGTAAATAAGAGACTGAAAATATGAAAATAATATATATAATTACGTTAGGAATTAACCAGGAAAACTATATAGGATTACACGGGGCAATTAGTTACACTATTGAAATAGAAAATTTTAAACGAAAAGGCCAATTTTCAGCCGTGCTATAGATGAATACGTGTTTTTATTGATGAATTCACGTAAATAAGAGACTGAAAATTGAAAATAATATATATAATTACGTTAGGAATTAACCAAGAAAACTACATAGGATTACAGGGGGCAATTAGTTACACCATTTAAATAGAAAATTTTAAGGAAAAGGCCAATTTTCAGCCGTGCTATAGATAATTACGTGTTTTTATTGATGAATTCACGTAAATAAGAGACTGAAAATATGAAAATTATATATATAACGTTAGGAATTAAACAAGAAAGAACTATATATGGTTACAAGGAGCAATTGGTTACACTATTTAAATAGAAAATTTAAAAGGAAAAGGCCAATTTTCAGCCGTGCTATTGATGAATACTTAATTTTATTGAAGGATTCACGTAAATAAGAGACTGAAAATATGAAAATTATATATATAATTACGTTAGGAATTAACCAAGAAAACAATTTAGGATTACAGGGGGCAATAAGTTACACTATATTAATAGAAAATTTTAAAGGAAAAGGCCACTTTTCAGCCGAGTTATAGATGAATACCAGTTTTTATTGATAAATTCATGTAAATAAGAGACTGAAAATATGAAAATTATATACATAACGTTAAGAATTAACCAAGAAAACTGTATAGGATTACGGAGAGCAGTTAGTTACACTATTAAAATAGAAAATTTTAAAGGAAAAGGCCACTTTTCAGCCGAGTTATAGATGAATACGTGTTTTTATTGATGAATTCACGTAAATAAGATACTGAAAATATGAAAATTATATATATAATTACGTTCGGAATTAACCAGAAAAACTATATAGGATTACGGAGGGAAGTTAGTTACACTATTTAAATAGAAAATTTAAAAGGAAAAGGCCACTTTTCAGCCGAGTTACAGATGAATACCAGTTTTTATTGATAAATTCACGTAAATAAGAGACTGAAAATATGAAAATTATATACATAACGTTAAGAATTAACCAAGAAAACTGTATAGGATTACGGAGAGCAGTTAGTTACACTATTAAAATAGAAAATTTAAAAGGAAAAGGCCACTTTTCAGCCAATTTATAGATGAATACGTGTTTTTATTGACGAATTCACGTAAATAAGAAACTGAAAATATGAAAATTATATATATAATTACGTTAGGAATTAACCAGGAAAACTATATAGGATTACTGAGGGAAGTTAGTTACACTATTTAAATAGAAAATTTAAAAGGAAAAGGCCACTTTTCAGCCAAGTTATAGATGAATACCTGTTTTTATTGATGAATTCACGTAAATTAGAGACTGAAAATATGAAAATAATACATATAATTAAGTTAGGAATTTACCAAGAAAACTATATAGGATTACAGGGGGCAATTAGTTACACCATTTAAATAGAAAATTTTAAGGAAAAGGCCAATTTTCAGCCGTGCTATAGATAAATACGTGTTTTTATTGATGAATTCATGTAAATAAGAGACTGAAAATATGAAATTTATATATATAACGTTAGGAATTAACCAAGATAACTATATAGGGTTACAAGGAGCAATTGGTAACGCTATTTAAATAGAAAATTTAAAAGGAAAAGGCCAATTTTCAGCCGTGCTATTGATGAATACGTAATTTTATTGATGAATTCACGTAAATAAGAGACTGAAAATATGAAAATTATATATATAACGTTAAGAATTAACCAAGAAAACTGTAAAGGCCTACGGGGGGCAGTTAGTTACTTTATTTAAATAGAAAATTTAAAAGGAAAAGGCCACTTTTCAGCCGAGTTATAGATGAATACCTGTTTTTATTGATGAATTCACGCAAATAAGATACTGAAAATATAAAAATTATATACATAACGTTAAGAATTAACCAAGAAAACTGTATAGGATTACGGGGGGCAGTTAATTACACTATTAAAATAGAAAATTTTAAAGGAAAAGGCCAATTTTCAGCCGTGCTATAGTTGAATACGTGTTTTTATTGATGAATTCACGTAAATAAGAGACTGAAAATATGAAAATTATATATATAGCGTTAGGAATTAACCAAGAAAACTATATAGGATTACAGAGGGCTATTAGTTACACCATTTAAATAGAAAAATTTAAAGGAAAAGGCCAATTTTCAGCCGTGCTATAGATGAATACGTGTTTTATTGATGAATTTAAGTAAGAAATAGACTGAAAATATGAAAATTAAATATATAACGTTACGAATTTACTGAGAAAACTATAGTAAAATGCGGGGAGCAATTAACTTCACAATTTAAAGACGATTTGAACGAAAAATACCTATTTTTAGAAAAGTTATTAGCGAATTTATAGTTGAATTTATGTGATTGTATTGATTGGCCACTATACCTCGGTTTAGGTAAATAGTGATTTTTCCAGTTAGTATGTTTTATAAAGCAAATAAGAGTGCGGATGGTAGTTTCTACACTAGACGGACCTAATAAAAGCAAAATAAGCGAAAGAAATGAAGATTTGAAAAATTTTAAAAATTTTGGGAAATTACGATTATGGGAAAACGAATTATGTGGAAATCAATATTTTAGCGGTAGAAATTTATTATAAAAACTATAGATAAATACGGGAGACGGTTAAATACACTATTAAAAAAGAAAATTTGAACGGAAAAGGCCACTTTTCACCCGAGTTATAGATGAATACCTGTTTTTATTGATGAATTCACGTAAATAAGAGACTGAAAATATGAAAATTATATATATAACGTTAAGAATTAACCAAAAAAACTGTATAGGGTTACGGGGGGCAGTCAGTTACACTATTTAAATAGAAAATTTAAAGGGAAAAGGCCACTTTTCAGCCAAGTTATAGATGAATACGTGTTTTTATTGATGAATTCACGTAAATAAGAAACTGAAAATATGAAAATTATATATATAACGTTAAGAATTAACCAAGAAAACTGTAAAGGATTACGGGAGGCAGTTAGTTACACTATTAAAATACAAAATTTAAAAGGAAAAGGCCACTTTTCAGCCGAGTTATAGATGAATACGTGTTTTATTGATGAATTCACGTAAATAAGAGACTGAAAATATGAAAATTACATATATAACGTTAAGAATTAACCAAGAAAACTGTATAGGATTACGGGGGGCAGTTAGTTACACTATTTAAATAGAAAATTTAAAAGGAAAAGGCCACTTTTCAGCCGAGTTATAGATGAATACGTGTTTTTGTTGATGAATTCACGTAAATAAGAGACTGAAAATATGAAAATAATATATGTAATTACGTTAGGAATTAACCAAGAAAACTACATAGGATTACAGGGGGCAATTAGTTACACCATTTAAATAGAAAATTTTAAGGAAAAGGCCAATTTTCAGCCGTGCTATAGATAAATACGTAATTTTATTGATGAATTCACGTAAATAAGAGACTGAAAATATGAAAATTATATATATATAATTACGTTAGGAATTAACCAAGAAAACTATATAGGATTACAGGGGGCTATTAGTTACACCATTTAAATAGAAAATTTTAAAGGAAAAGGCCAATTTTCAGCCGTGCTATTGATAAATACGTAATTTTATTGATGAATTCACGTAAATAAGAGACTGAAAATATGAAAATTATATATATATAATTACGTTAGGAATTAACCAAGCAAACTATATAGGATTACAGGGGGCTATTAGTTACACCATTTAAATAGAAAATTTTAAAGGAAAAGGCCAATTTTCAGCCGACTTATAGATGAATACCAGTTTTTATTGATAAATTCACGTAAATAAGAGAGTGAAAATATGAAAATTATATATATAACGTTAAGAATTAACCAACAAAACTGTATAGGATTACGGAGGGCAGTTTGTTACACTATTTAAATAGATAACTATATAGGGTTACAAGGAGCAATTGGTAACACTATTTAAATAGAAAATTTAAAAGGAAAAGGCCAATTTTCAGCCGCGCTATTGATGAATACGTAATTTTATTGATGAATTCACGTAAATAAGAGACTGAAAATATGAAAATTATATATATAACGTTAAGAATTAACCAAGAAAACTGTAAAGGCCTACGGGGGGCAGTTAGTTACACTATTTAAATAGAAAATTTAAAAGGAAAAGGCCACTTTTCAGCCGAGTTATAGATGAATACCTGTTTTTATTGATGAATTCACGCAAATAAGAGACTGAAAATATAAAAATTATATACATAACGTTAAGAATTAACCAAGAAAACTGTATAGGATTACGGGGGGCAGTTAGTTACACTATTAAAATAGAAAATTTTAAAGGAAAAGGCCAATTTTCAGCCGTGCTATAGTTGAATACGTGTTTTTATTGATGAATTCACGTAAATAAGAGACTGAAAATATGAAAATTATATATATAACGTTAGGAATTAACCAAGAAAACTATATAGGATTACGGGGATATATTAGTTACACTATTTAAATAGAAAATTTTAAAGAAAAAGGCCTATTTTCAGCCGTGATACTGATGAATACGTGTTTTTATTGATGAATTTAAGTAAGAAATAGACTGAAAATATGAAAATTATATATATAATTACGTTAGGAATTAACCAAGAAAACTATATAGGATTACAGAGGGCTATTAGTTACACCATTTTAATAGAAAAATTTAAAGGAAAAGGCCAATTTTCAGCCGTGCTATAGATGAATACGTGTTTTATTGATGAATTTAAGTAAGAAATAGACTGAAAATATGAAAATTAAATATATAACGTTACGAATTTACTGAGAAAACTATAAGAAAATGCGGGGAGCAATTAACTTCACAATTTAAAGACAATTTGAACGAAAAATACCTATTTTTAGAAAAGTTATTAGCGAATTTATAGTTGAATTTATGTGATTGTATTGATTGGCCACTATACCTCGGTTTAGGTAAATAGTGATTTTTCCAGTTTGTATGTTTTATAAAGCAAATAAGAGTGCGGATGGTAGTTTCTACACTAGACGGACCTAATAAAAGCAAAATAAGCGAAAAAAATGAAGATTTGAGAAATTTTAAAAATTTTGGGAAATTACGATTATGGGAAAACGAATTATGTGGAAATCAATATTTTAGCGGTAGAAATTTATTATAAAAACTATAGATAAATACGGGGGGCGGTTAAATACACTAATAAAAAAGAAAATTTGAACGGAAAAGGCCACTTTTCACCCGAGTTATAGATGTATACCTGTTTTTATTGATGAATTCACGTAAATAAGAGACTGAAAATATGAAAATTATATATATAACGTTAAGAATTAACCAAAAAAACTGTATAGGATTACGGGGGGCAGTTAGTTACACTATTTAAATAGAAAATTTAAAGGGAAAAGGCCACTTTTCAGCCAAGTTGTAGATGAATACGTGTTTTTGTTGATGAATTCACGTAAATAAGAAACTGAAAATATGAAAATTATATATTTAATTACGTTAGGAATTAACCAGGAAAACTATATATGTTTACAGGGGGGCAATTAGTTACACTATTTAAATAGAAAATTTGAAAGGAAAAGGCCAATTTTCAGCCGTGCTATAGATGAATACCTGTTTTTATTTATGAATTCACGTAAATAAGAGACTGAAAACATGAAAATTATATATATAACGTTGAGAATTAACCAAAAAAACTGGATAGGATTACGGGGGGCAGTTAGTTACACTATTTAAGTAGAAAATTTAAAAGGAAAAGGCCACTTTTCAGCCGAGTTATAGATGAATGCGTGTTTTTATTGATGAATTCACGTAAATAAGAGACTGAAAATATGAAAATTATATATATAATTACGTTAGGAATTAACCAAGAAAACTATAAAGGATTACAGGGGGCTATTAGTTACACCATATAAATAGAAAATTTTAAAGGAAAAGGCCAATTTTCAGCCGAGTTATAGATGAATACCAGTTTTTATTGATAAATTCACGTAAATAAGAGATTAAAAATATGAAAATTATATATATAACGTTAAGAATTAACCAAGAAAACTGTATAGGATTACGGAGGGCAGTTAGTTACATTATTTAAATAGAAAATTTAAAAGGAAAAGGCCACTTTTCAGCCGAGTTACAGATGAATACCAGTTTTTATTGATAAATTCACATAAATAAGAGACTGAAAATATGAAAATTATATACATAACGTTAAGAATTAACCAAGAAAACTGTATAGGATTACGGAGAGCAGTTAGTTACACTATTTAAATAGAAAATTTAAAAGGAAAAGGCCACTTTTCAGCCGAGTTATAGATGAATGCGTGTTTTTATTGATGAATTCACGTAAATAAGAGACTGAAAATATGAAAATTATATATATAATTACGTTAGGAATTAACCAAGAAAACTATATAGGATTACAGGGGGCTATTAGTTACACCATTTAAATAGAAAATTTTAAGGAAAAGGCCAATTTTCAGCCGTGCTATAGATAAATACGTGTTTTTATTGATGAATTCATGTAAATAAGAGACTGAAAATATGAAATTTATATATATAACGTTAGGAATTAACCAAGATAACTATATAGGCTTACAAGGAGCAATTGGTTTCACTATTTAAATAGAAAATTTAAAAGGAAAAGGCCAATTTTCAGCCGAGTTATAGATGAATACCAGTTTTTATTGATAAATTCACGTAAATAAGAGACTGAAAATATGAAAATTTTATACATAACGTTAAGAATGAACCAAGAAAACTGTATAGCATTACAGAAAGCAGTTAGTTACACTATTAAGATAGAAAATTTAAAAGGAAAAGGCCACTTTTCAGCCGAGTTATAGATGAATACGTGTTTTTATTGATGAATTCACGTAAATAAGAGACTGAAAATATGAAAATAATATATATAATAACGTTAGGAATTAACCAGGAAAACTATATAGGATTACACGGGGCAATTAGTTACACTATTTAAATAGAAAATTTTAAAGGAAAAGGCCAATTTTCAGCCGTGCTATAGATGAATACGTGTTTTTATTGATGAATTCATGTAAATAAGAGACTGAAAATATGAAAATAATATATATAATTACGTTAGGAATTAACCAAGAAAACTACATAGGATTACAAGGGGCAATTAGTTACACCATTTAAATAGAAAATTTTAAGGAAAAGGCCAATTTTCAGCCGTGCTATAGATAATTACGTGTTTTAATTGATGAATTCACGTAAATAAGAGACTGAAATATGAAAATTATATATATAACGTTAGGAATTAACCAAGATAACTATATAGGCTTACAAGGAGCAATTGGTTACACTATTTAAATAGAAAATTTAAAAGGAAAAGGCCAATTTACAGCCGTGCTATTGATGAATACGTAATTTTATTGATGAATTCACGTAAATAAGAGACTGAAAATATGAAAATTATATATATAATTACGTTAGTAATTAACCAAGAAAACAATATAGGATTACAGGGGGCAATTATTTACACTATATTAATAGAAAATTTTAAAGGAAAAGGCCACTTTTCAGCCGAGTTATAGATGAATACCAGTTTTTATTGATAAATTCACGTAAATAAGAGACTGAAAATATGAAAATTATATACATAACGTTAAGAATTAACCAAGAAAACTGTATAGGATTACGGAGAGCAGTTAGTTACACTATTTAAATAGAAAATTTAAAAGGAAAAGGCCACTTTTCAGCCGAGTTATAGATGAATACCAGTTTTTATTGATAAATTCACGTAAATAAGAGACTGAAAATATGAAAATTATATACATAACGTTAAGAATTAACCAAGAAAACTGTATAGGATTACGGAGAGAAGTTAGTTACACTATTAAAATAGAAAATTTAAAAGGAAAAGGCCACTTTTCAGCCGAGTTATAGATGAATACGTGTTTTTATTGATGAATTCACGTAAATAAGAGACTGAAAATATGAAAATTATATATATAATTACGTTAGGAATTAACCAAGAAAACTGTATAGGATTACAGAGGGCTATTAGTTACACCATGTAAATAGAAAATTTTAAAGGAAAAGGCCAATTTTCAGCCGAGTTATAGATGAATACCAGTTTTTATTGATAAATTCACGTAAATAAGAGATTAAAAATATGAAAATTATATATATAACGTTAAGAATTAACCAAGAAAACTGTATAGGATTACGGAGGGCAGTTAGTTAAATTATTTAAATAGAAAATTTAAAAGGAAAAGGCCACTTTTCAGCCGAGTTACAGATGAATACCAGTTTTTATTGATAAATTCACATAAATAAGAGACTGAAAATATGAAAATTATATACATAACGTTAAGAAATAACCAAGAAAACTGTATAGGATTACGGAGAGCAGTTAGTTACACTATTTAAATAGAAAATTTAAAAGGAAAAGGCCACTTTTCAGCCGAGTTATAGATGAATGCGTGTTTTTATTGATGAATTCACGTAAATAAGAGACTGAAAATATGAAAATTATATATATAATTACGTTAGGAATTAACCAAGAAAACTATATAGGATTACAGGGGGCTATTAGTTACACCATTTAAATAGAAAATTTTAAGGAAAAGGCCAATTTTCAGCCGTGCTATAGATAAATACGTGTTTTTATTGATGAATTCATGTAAATAAGAGACTGAAAATATGAAATTTATATATATAACGTTAGGAATTAACCAAGATAACTATATAGGCTTACAAGGAGCAATTGGTTACACTATTTAAATAGAAAATTTAAAAGGAAAAGGCCAATTTTCAGCCGAGTTATAGATGAATACCAGTTTTTATTGATAAATTCACGTAAATAAGAGACTGAAAATATGAAAATTTTATACATAACGTTAAGAATGAACCAAGAAAACTGTATAGCATTACAGAGAGCAGTTAGTTACACTATTAAAATAGAAAATTTAAAAGGAAAAGGCCACTTTTCAGCCGAGTTATAGATGAATACGTGTTTTTATTGATGAATTCACGTAAATAAGAGACTGAAAATATGAAAATAATATATATTTACGTTAGGAATTAACCAGGAAAACTATATAGGATTACACGGGGCAATTAGTTACACTATTTAAATAGAAAATTTTAAAGGAAAAGGCCAATTTTCAGCCGTGCTATAGATGAATACGTGTTTTTATTGATGAATTCATGTAAATAAGAGACTGAAAATATGAAAATAATATATATATAATTACGTTAGGAATTAACCAAGAAAACTACATAGGATTACAGGGGGCAATTAGTTACACCATTTAAATAGAAAATTTTAAGGAAAAGGCCAATTTTCAGCCGTGCTATAGATAATTACGTGTTTTAATTGATGAATTCACGTAAATAAGAGACTGAAATATGAAAATTATATATATAACGTTAGGAATTAACCAAGATAACTATATAGGCTTACAAGGAGCAATTGGTTACACTATTTAAATAGAAAATTTAAAAGGAAAAGGCCAATTTACAGCCGTGCTATTGATGAATACGTAATTTTATTGATGAATTCACGTAAATATGAGACTGAAAATATGAAAATTATATATATAATTACGTTAGGAATTAACCAAGAAAACAATATAGGATTACAGGGGGCAATTATTTACACTATATTAATAGAAAATTTTAAAGGAAAAGGCCACTTTTCAGCCGAGTTATAGATGAATACCAGTTTTTATTGATAAATTCACGTAAATAAGAGACTGAAAATATGAAAATTATATACATAACGTTAAGAATTAACCAAGAAAACTGTATAGGATTACGGAGAGCAGTTAGTTACACTATTTAAATAGAAAATTTAAAAGGAAAAGGCCACTTTTCAGCCGAGTTATAGATGAATACCAGTTTTTATTGATAAATTCACGTAAATAAGAGACTGAAAATATGAAAATTATATACATAACGTTAAGAATTAACCAAGAAAACTGTATAGGATTACGGAAAGAAGTTAGTTACACTATTAAAATAGAAAATTTAAAAGGAAAAGGCCACTTTTCAGCCGAGTTATAGATGAATACGTGTTTTTATTGATGAATTCACGTAAATAAGAGACTGAAAATATGAAAATTATATATATAATTACGTAAGGAATTAACCAAGAAAACTGTATAGGATTACAGAGGGCTATTAGTTACACCATGTAAATAGAAAATTTTAAAGGAAAGGGCCAATTTTCAGCCGTGCTATAGATGAATACGTGTTTTATTGATGAATTTAGGTAAGAAATAGACTGAAAATATGAAAATTAAATATATAACGTTACGAATTTACTGAGAAAACTAAAAGGAAATGTGGGGAGCAATTAACTTCACAATTTGAAGACGATTTGAACGAAAAATACCTATTTTTAGAAAAGTTATTAGCGAATTTATAGTTGAATTTATGTGATTGTATTGATTGACCACTATACCTCGGTTTAGGTAAATAGTGATTTTTCCAGTTTGCATGTTTTATAAAGCAAATAAGAGTGCAGATGGAAGTTTCTACACTAGACGGACCTAATAAAACAAATTAAGCGAAAGAAATGAAGATCTTAAAAATTTTAAAAATTTTAGGAAATTACGATTATGGGAAAACGAATTATGTGGAAATCAATATTTTAGTGGTAGAAATTTATTATAAAAACTATAGATAAATACGGGGGGCGGTTAAATACACTATTAACAAAGAAAATTTAAACGAAAAAGGCCACTTTTCAGCCGAGTTATAGATGAATGCCTGTTTTTATTGATGAATTCACGTAAATAAGAGACTGAAAATATGAAAATTATATATATATATATATATATATATATATATATATATATATATATATATATATATATATATATATATATATATATATATATATATATATATATATATATATATATATATATAATTACGTTAGGAATTAACAAAGAAAACTATATAGGATTACAGGGGGCTATTAGTTACACCATTTAAATAGAAAATTTTAAAGGAAAAGGCCAATTTTCAGCCGTGCTGTAGATGAATACGTGTTTTTATTGATGAATTCACGTAAATAAGAGACTGAAAATATGAAAATAATATATATAATTACGTTAGGAATTAACCAGGAAAACTATATAGGATTACACGGGGCAATTAGTTACACTATTGAAATAGAAAATTTTAAACGAAAAGGCCACTTTTCAGCCGAGTTACAGATGAATACCAGTTTTTATTGATAAATTCACGTAAATAAGAGACTGAAAAAATGAAAATTATATACATAACGTTAAGAATTAACCAAGAAAACTGTATAGGATTACGGAGAGAAGTTAGTTACACTATTAAAATAGAAAATTTAAAAGGAAAAGGCCACTTTTCAGCCGAGTTATAGATGAATACGTGTTTTTATTGATGAATTCACGTAAATAAGAGACTGAAAATATGAAAATTATATATATAATTACGTTAGGAATTAACCAAGAAAACTGTATAGGATTACAGAGGGCTATTAGTTACACCATGTAAATAGAAAATTTTAAAGGAAAAGGCCAATTTTCAGCCGAGTTATAGATGAATACCAGTTTTTATTAATAAATTCACGTAAATAAGAGATTAAAAATATGAAAATTATATATATAACGTTAAGAATTAACCAAGAAAACTGTATAGGATTACGGAGGGCAGTTAGTTACATTATTTAAATAGAAAATTTAAAAGGAAAAGGCCACTTTTCAGCCGAGTTACAGATGAATACCAGTTTTTATTGATAAATTCACATAAATAAGAGACTGAAAATATGAAAATTATATACATAACGTTAAGAATTAACCAAGAAAACTGTATAGGATTACGGAGAGCAGTTAGTTACACTATTTAAATAGAAAATTTAAAAGGAAAAGGCCACTTTTCAGCCGAGTTATAGATGAATGCGTGTTTTTATTGATGAATTCACGTAAATAAGAGACTGAAAATATGAAAATTATATATATAATTACGTTAGGAATTAACCAAGAAAACTATATAGGATTACAGGGGGCTATTAGTTACACCATTTAAATAGAAAATTTTAAGGAAAAGGCCAATTTTCAGCCGTGCTATAGATAAATACGTGTTTTTATTGATGAATTCATGTAAATAAGAGACTGAAAATATGAAATTTATATATATAACGTTAGGAATTAACCAAGATAACTATATAGGCTTACAAGGAGCAATTGGTTACACTATTTAAATAGAAAATTTAAAAGGAAAAGGCCAATTTTCAGCCGAGTTATAGATGAATACCAGTTTTTATTGATAAATTCACGTAAATAAGAGACTGAAAATATGAAAATTTTATACATAACGTTAAGAATGAACCAAGAAAACTGTATAGCATTACAGAGAGCAGTTAGTTACACTATTAAAATAGAAAATTTAAAAGGAAAAGGCCACTTTTCAGCCGAGTTATAGATGAATACGTGTTTTTATTGATGAATTCACGTAAATAAGAGACTGAAAATATGAAAATAATATATATTTACGTTAGGAATTAACCAGGAAAACTATATAGGATTACACGGGGCAATTAGTTACACTATTTAAATAGAAAATTTTAAAGGAAAAGGCCAATTTTCAGCCGTGCTATAGATGAATACGTGTTTTTATTGATGAATTCACGTAAATAAGAGACTGAAAATATGAAAATTATATATATAATTACGTAAGGAATTAACCAAGAAAACTGTATAGGATTACAGAGGGCTATTAGTTACACCATGTAAATAGAAAATTTTAAAGGAAAGGGCCAATTTTCAGCCGTGCTATAGATGAATACGTGTTTTATTGATGAATTTAGGTAAGAAATAGACTGAAAATATGAAAATTAAATATATAACGTTACGAATTTACTGAGAAAACTAAAAGGAAATGTGGGGAGCAATTAACTTCACAATTTGAAGACGATTTGAACGAAAAATACCTATTTTTAGAAAAGTTATTAGCGAATTTATAGTTGAATTTATGTGATTGTATCGATTGACCACTATACCTCGGTTTAGGTAAATAGTGATTTTTCCAGTTTGCATGTTTTATAAAGCAAATAAGAGTGCAGATGGAAGTTTCTACACTAGACGGACCTAATAAAACAAATTAAGCGAAAGAAATGAAGATCTTAAAAATTTTAAAAATTTTAGGAAATTACGATTATGGGAAAACGAATTATGTGGAAATCAATATTTTAGCGGTAGAAATTTATTATAAAAACTATAGATAAATACGGGGGGCGGTTAAATACACTATTAACAAAGAAAATTTAAACGAAAAAGGCCACTTTTCAGCCGAGTTATAGATGAATGCCTGCTTTTATTGATGAATTCACGTAAATAAGAGACTGAAAATATGAAAATTATATATATATATATATATATATATATATATATATATATATATATATATATATATATATATATATATATATATATATATATATATATAATTACGTTAGGAATTAACAAAGAAAACTATATAGGATTACAGGGGGCTATTAGTTACACCATTTAAATAGAAAATTTTAAAGGAAAAGGCCAATTTTCAGCCGTGCTGTAGATGAATACGTGTTTTTATTGATGAATTCACGTAAATAAGAGACTGAAAATATAAAAATAATATATATAACGTTAAGAATTAACCAAGAAAACTGTATAGGATTACGGAGGGCAGTTAGTTACACTATTTAAATAGAAAATTTAAAAGGAAAAGGCCACTTTTCAGCCGAGTTACAGATGAATACCAGTTTTTATTGATAAATTCACGTAAATAAGAGACTGAAAATATGAAAATTATATACATAACGTTAAGAATTAACCAAGAAAACTATATAGGATTACGGAGAGAAGTTAGTTACACTATTAAAATAGAAAATTTAAAAGGAAAAGGCCACTTTTCAGCCGAGTTATAGATGAATGCGTGTTTTTATTGATGAATTCACGTAAATAAGAGACTGAAAATATGAAAATTATATATATAATTACGTTAGGAATTAACCAAGAAAACTATATAGGATTCCAGATGGTAATTAGTGACACCATTTAAATAGAAAATTTTAATTGAAAAGGCCAATTTTCAGCCGTGCTATAGTTGAATACGTGTTTTTATTGATGAATTCACGTAAATAAGAGATTAAATATATGAAAATTATATATATAACGTTAGGAATTAACCAAGAAAACTATACAGGATTACGGGGATATATTAGTTACACTATTTTAATAGAAAATTTTAAAGAAAAAGGCCTATTTTCAGCCGTGATATAGATGAATACGTGTTTTTATTGACGGATTTAAGTAAGAAATAGACTGAAAATATGAAAATTGAATATATAACGTTACGAATTTACTGAGAAAACTATAAGGAAATGTGGGGAGCAATTAACTTTATAATATAAAGTTGATTTAAACGAAATATACCAATTTTTAGAAAAGTTATTATCGAATTTATAGTTGAATTTATGTGATTGTATTGATTGACCACTATATTTCGGTTTAGGTAAATAGTGATTTTTTCCAGTTTGTATGTTTTATAAAGCAAATAAGAGTGCAGATGGTAGTTTCTACACTAGAAAAACCTAATAATATCAAAATAAGCGAAAGAAATGAAGATTTGAAAAATTTTAAAAATTTTAGTAAATTACGATTATGGGAAAACGAATTATGTGGAAATCAATATTTTAGCGGTAGAAATTTAATATAAAAACTATAGATAAATACGGGGGG
The DNA here is from genome assembly GCA_036936625.1 of Parnassius smintheus behrii. Lineage (NCBI taxonomy): Eukaryota > Metazoa > Arthropoda > Insecta > Lepidoptera > Papilionidae > Parnassius > Parnassius smintheus. The sequence continues at coordinate 124,705 of JAUPFT010000023.1, forward strand.
CTGTTAAATACACTATTAACAAAGAAAATTTGAACGGAAAAGGCCACTTTTCATCCGAGTTATAGATGAATACCTGTTTTTATTGATGAATTCACGTAAATAAGAGAGTGAAAATATGAAAATTATATAAATAACGTTAAGAATTAACCAAAAAAACTGTATAGGATTATGGGTGGCAGTTAGTTACACTATTTTAATAGAAAATTTTAAAGGAAAAGGCCACTTTTCAGCCAAGTTGTAGATGAATACGTGTTTTTATTGATGAATTCACGTAAATAAGAGACTGAAAATATGAAAATAATATATATAATTACGTTAGGAATTAACCAGGAAAACTATATAGGATTACACGGGGCAATTAGTTACACTATTGAAATAGAAAATTTTAAACGAAAAGGCCAATTTTCAGCCGTGCTATAGATGAATACGTGTTTTTATTGATGAATTCACGTAAATAAGAGACTGAAAATATGAAAATAATATATATAATTACGTTAGGAATTAACCAAAAAAACTACATAGGATTACAGGGGGCAATTAGTTACACCATTTAAATAGAAAATTTTAAGGAAAAGGTCAATTTTCAGCCGTGCTATAGATAATTACGTGTTTTTATTGATGAATTCACGTAAATAAGAGACTGAAAATATGAAAATTATATACATAACGTTAAGAATTAACCAAGAAAACTGTATAGGATTACGGAGAGAAGTTAGTTACACTATTAAAATAGAAAATTTAAAAGGAAAAGGCCACTTTTCAGCCGAGTTATAGATGAATACGTATTTTTATTGATGAATTCACGTAAGTAAGAGACTGAAAATATGAAAATAATATATATAATTACGTTAGGAGTTAACCAGGAAAACTATATAGGATTACAGGGGGCAATAAGTTACACAATTTAAATAGAAAATTTTAAGGAAAAGGCCAATTTTCTGCCGTGCTATAGATAATTACGTGTTTTTATTGATGAATTCACGTAAATAAGAGACTGAAAATATGAAAATAATATATATAATTACGTTAGGAATTAACCAAGAAAACTACATAGGATTACAGGGGGCAATTAGTTACACCATTTAATTAGAAAATTTTAAGGAAAAGGCCAATTTTCAGCCGTGCTATAGATAATTACGTGTTTTTATTGATGAATTCACGTAAATAAGAGACTGAAAATATGAAAATTATATATATAACGTTAGGAATTAACCAAGATAACTATATAGGGTTACAAGGAGCAATTGGTTACACTATTTAAATAGAAAATTTAAAAGGAAAAGGCCAATTTTCAGCCGAGTTATAGATGAATACCAGTTTTTATTGATAAATTCACGTAAATAAGAGACTGAAAATATGAAAATTATATACATAACGTTAAGAATTAACCAAGAAAACTGTATAGCATTACAGAGAGCAGTTAGTTACACTATTAAAATAGAAAATTTAAAAGGAAAAGGCCACTTTTCAGCCGAGTTATAGATGAATACGTGTTTTTATTGATGAATTCACGTAAATAAGAGACTGAAAATATGAAAATAATATATATAATAACGTTAGGAATTAACCAGGAAAACTATATAGGATTACACGGGGCAATTAGTTACACCATTTAAATAGAAAATTTTAAGGAAAAGGCCAATTTACAGCCGTGCTATTGATGAATACGTAATTTTATTGATGAATTCACGTAAATAAGAGACTGAAAATATGAAAATTATATTAATAACGTTAGGAATGAACCAAGATAACTATATAGGCTTACAAGGAGCAATTGGTTACACTATTTAAATAGAAAATTTAAAAGGAAAAGGCCAATTTACAGCCGTGCTATTGATGAATACGTAATTTTATTGATGAATTCACTTAAATAAGAGACTGAAAATATGAAAATTATATATATAATTACGTTAGGAATTAACCAAGAAAACAATATAGGATTACAGGGGGCAATTATTTACACTATATTAATAGAAAATTTTAAAGGAAAAGGCCACTTTTCAGCCGAGTTATAGATGAATACCAGTTTTTATTGATAAATTCACGTAAATAAGAGACTGAAAATATGAAAATTATATACATAACGTTAAGAATTAACCAAGAAAACTGTATAGGATTACGGAGAGCAGTTAGTTACACTATATAAATAGAAAATTTAAAAGGAAAAGGCCACTTTTCAGCCGAGTTATAGATGAATACGTGTTTTTATTGATGAATTCACGTAAATAAGAGACTGAAAATATGAAAATTATATACATAACGTTAAGAATTAACCAAGAAAACTGTATAGGATTACGGAGAGAAGTTAGTTACACTATTAAAATAGAAAATTTAAAAGGAAAAGGCCACTTTTCAGCCGAGTTATAGATGAATGCGTGTTTTTATTGATGAATTCACGTAAATAAGAGACTGAAAATATGAAAATTATATATATAATTACGTTAGGAATTAACCAAGAAAACTATATAGGATTACAGAGGGCTATTAGTTACACCATGTAAATAGAAAATTTTAAAGGAAAAGGCCAATTTTCAGTCGTGCTTAAGATGAATACGTGTTTTATTGATGAATTTAGGTAAGAAATAGACTGAAAATATGAAAATTAAATATATAACGTTACGAATTTACTGAGAAAACTAAAAGGAAATGTGGGGAGCAATTAACTTCACAATTTGAAGACGATTTGAACGAAAAATACCTATTTTTAGAAAAGTTATTAGCGAATTTATAGTTGAATTTATGTGATTGTATTGATTGACCACTATACCTCGGTTTAGGTAAATAGTGATTTTTCCAGTTTGCATGTTTTATAAAGCAAATAAGAGTGCAGATGGAAGTTTCTACACTAGACGGACCTAATAAAAGCAAATTAAGCGAAAGAAATGAAGATCTTAAAAATTTTAAAAATTTTAGGAAATTACGATTATGGGAAAACGAATTATGTGGAAATCAATATTTTAGCGGTAGAAATTTATTATAAAAACTATAGATAAATACGGGGGGCGGTTAAATACACTATTAACAAAGAAAATTTAAACGGAAAAGGCCACTTTTCAGCCGAGTTATAGAAGAATGCCTGTTTTTATTGATGAATTCACGTAAATAAGAGACTGAAAATATGAAAATTATATATATATATATATATATATATATATATATATATATATATATATATATATATATATATATATATATATATATATATATATATATATATATATAATTACGTTAGGAATTAACAAAGAAAACTATATAGGATTACAGGGGGCTATTAGTTACACCATTTAAATAGAAAATTTTAAAGGAAAAGGCCACTTTTCAGCCGAGTTATAGATGAATATGTGTTTTTATTGATGAATTCACGTAAATAAGATACTGAAAATATGAAAATTATATATATAATTACGTTCGGAATTTACCAGAAAAACTATATAGGATTACGGAGGGAAGTTAGTTACACTATTTAAATAGAAAATTTAAAAGGAAAAGGCCACTTTTCAGCCGAGTTACAGATGAATACCAGTTTTTATTGATAAATTCACGTAAATAAGAGACTGAAAATATGAAAATTATATACATAACGTTAAGAATTAACCAAGAAAACTGTATAGGATTACGGAGAGAAGTTAGTTACACTATTAAAATAGAAAATTTAAAAGGAAAAGGCCACTTTTCAGCCGAGTTATAGATGAATGCGTGTTTTTATTGATGAATTCACGTAAATAAGAGACTGAAAATATGAAAATTATATATATAATTACGTTAGGAATTAACCAAGAAAACTATATAGGATTCCAGATGACAATTAGTGACACCATTTAAATAGAAAATTTTAATTGAAAAGGCCAATTTTCAGCCGTGCTATAGTTGAATACGTGTTTTTATTGATGAATTCACGTAAATAAGAGATTAAATATATGAAAATTATATATATAACGTTAGGAATTAACCAAGAAAACTATACAGGATTACGGGGATATATTAGTTACACTATTTTAATAGAAAATTTTAAAGAAAAAGGCCTATTTTCAGCCGTGATATAGATGAATACGTGTTTTTATTGACGAATTTAAGTAAGAAATAGATTGAAAATATGAAAATTAAATATATAACGTTACGAATTTACTGAGAAAACTATAAGGAAATGTGGGGAGCAATTAACTTTATAATATAAAGTTGATTTAAACGAAATATACCAATTTTTAGAAAAGTTATTATCGAATTTATAGTTGAATTTATGTGATTGTATTGATTGACCACTATATTTCGGTTTAGGTAAATAGTGATTTTTTCCAGTTTGTATGTTTTATAAAGCAAATAAGAGTGCAGATGGTAGTTTCTACACTAGAAAGACCTAATAATATCAAAATAAGCGAAAGAAATGAAGATTTGAAAAATTTTAAAAATTTTAGTAAATTACGATTATGGGAAAACGAATTATGTGGAAATCAATATTTTAGCGGTAGAAATTTATTATAAAAACTACAGATAAATACGGGGGGCGGTTAAATACACTATTAACAAAGAAAATTTGAACGGAAAAGGCCACTTTTCACCCGAGTTATAGATGAATACCTGTTTTTATTGATGAATTCACGTAAATAAGAAAGTGAAAATATGAAAATTATATAAATAACGTTAAGAATTAACCAAAAAAACTGTATAGGATTATGAGTGGCAGTTAGTTACACTATTTTAATAGAAAATTTTAAAGGAAAAGGCCACTTTTCAGCCAAGTTGTAGATGAATACGTGTTTTTATTGATGAATTCACGTAAATAAGAGACTGAAAATATGAAAATAATATATATAATTACGTTAGGAATTAACCAGGAAAACTATATAGGATTACACGGGGCAATTAGTTACACTATTGAAATAGAAAATTTTAAACGAAAAGGCCAATTTTCAGCCGTGCTATAGATGAATACGTGTTTTTATTGATGAATTCACGTAAATAAGAGACTGAAAATTGAAAATAATATATATAATTACGTTAGGAATTAACCAAGAAAACTACATAGGATTACAGGGGGCAATTAGTTACACCATTTAAATAGAAAATTTTAAGGAAAAGGCCAATTTTCAGCCGTGCTATAGATAATTACGTGTTTTTATTGATGAATTCACGTAAATAAGAGACTGAAAATATGAAAATTATATATATAACGTTAGGAATTAAACAAGAAAGAACTATATATGGTTACAAGGAGCAATTGGTTACACTATTTAAATAGAAAATTTAAAAGGAAAAGGCCAATTTTCAGCCGTGCTATTGATGAATACTTAATTTTATTGAAGGATTCACGTAAATAAGAGACTGAAAATATGAAAATTATATATATAATTACGTTAGGAATTAACCAAGAAAACAATTTAGGATTACAGGGGGCAATAAGTTACACTATATTAATAGAAAATTTTAAAGGAAAAGGCCACTTTTCAGCCGAGTTATAGATGAATACCAGTTTTTATTGATAAATTCATGTAAATAAGAGACTGAAAATATGAAAATTATATACATAACGTTAAGAATTAACCAAGAAAACTGTATAGGATTACGGAGAGCAGTTAGTTACACTATTAAAATAGAAAATTTTAAAGGAAAAGGCCACTTTTCAGCCGAGTTATAGATGAATACGTGTTTTTATTGATGAATTCACGTAAATAAGATACTGAAAATATGAAAATTATATATATAATTACGTTCGGAATTAACCAGAAAAACTATATAGGATTACGGAGGGAAGTTAGTTACACTATTTAAATAGAAAATTTAAAAGGAAAAGGCCACTTTTCAGCCGAGTTACAGATGAATACCAGTTTTTATTGATAAATTCACGTAAATAAGAGACTGAAAATATGAAAATTATATACATAACGTTAAGAATTAACCAAGAAAACTGTATAGGATTACGGAGAGCAGTTAGTTACACTATTAAAATAGAAAATTTAAAAGGAAAAGGCCACTTTTCAGCCAATTTATAGATGAATACGTGTTTTTATTGACGAATTCACGTAAATAAGAAACTGAAAATATGAAAATTATATATATAATTACGTTAGGAATTAACCAGGAAAACTATATAGGATTACGGAGGGAAGTTAGTTACACTATTTAAATAGAAAATTTAAAAGGAAAAGGCCACTTTTCAGCCAAGTTATAGATGAATACCTGTTTTTATTGATGAATTCACGTAAATTAGAGACTGAAAATATGAAAATAATACATATAATTAAGTTAGGAATTTACCAAGAAAACTATATAGGATTACAGGGGGCAATTAGTTACACCATTTAAATAGAAAATTTTAAGGAAAAGGCCAATTTTCAGCCGTGCTATAGATAAATACGTGTTTTTATTGATGAATTCATGTAAATAAGAGACTGAAAATATGAAATTTATATATATAACGTTAGGAATTAACCAAGATAACTATATAGGGTTACAAGGAGCAATTGGTAACGCTATTTAAATAGAAAATTTAAAAGGAAAAGGCCAATTTTCAGCCGTGCTATTGATGAATACGTAATTTTATTGATGAATTCACGTAAATAAGAGACTGAAAATATGAAAATTATATATATAACGTTAAGAATTAACCAAGAAAACTGTAAAGGCCTACGGGGGGCAGTTAGTTACTTTATTTAAATAGAAAATTTAAAAGGAAAAGGCCACTTTTCAGCCGAGTTATAGATGAATACCTGTTTTTATTGATGAATTCACGCAAATAAGATACTGAAAATATAAAAATTATATACATAACGTTAAGAATTAACCAAGAAAACTGTATAGGATTACGGGGGGCAGTTAATTACACTATTAAAATAGAAAATTTTAAAGGAAAAGGCCAATTTTCAGCCGTGCTATAGTTGAATACGTGTTTTTATTGATGAATTCACGTAAATAACAGACTGAAAATATGAAAATTATATATATAGCGTTAGGAATTAACCAAGAAAACTATATAGGATTACAGAGGGCTATTAGTTACACCATTTAAATAGAAAAATTTAAAGGAAAAGGCCAATTTTCAGCCGTGCTATAGATGAATACGTGTTTTATTGATGAATTTAAGTAAGAAATAGACTGAAAATATGAAAATTAAATATATAACGTTACGAATTTACTGAGAAAACTATAGTAAAATGCGGGGAGCAATTAACTTCACAATTTAAAGACGATTTGAACGAAAAATACCTATTTTTAGAAAAGTTATTAGCGAATTTATAGTTGAATTTATGTGATTGTATTGATTGGCCACTATACCTCGGTTTAGGTAAATAGTGATTTTTCCAGTTAGTATGTTTTATAAAGCAAATAAGAGTGCGGATGGTAGTTTCTACACTAGACGGACCTAATAAAAGCAAAATAAGCGAAAGAAATGAAGATTTGAAAAATTTTAAAAATTTTGGGAAAATACGATTATGGGAAAACGAATTATGTGGAAATCAATATTTTAGCGGTAGAAATTTATTATAAAAACTATAGATAAATACGGGAGACGGTTAAATACACTATTAAAAAAGAAAATTTGAACGGAAAAGGCCACTTTTCACCCGAGTTATAGATGAATACCTGTTTTTATTGATGAATTCACGTAAATAAGAGACTGAAAATATGAAAATTATATATATAACGTTAAGAATTAACCAAAAAAACTGTATAGGGTTACGGGGGGCAGTCAGTTACACTATTTAAATAGAAAATTTAAAGGGAAAAGGCCACTTTTCAGCCAAGTTATAGATGAATACGTGTTTTTATTGATGAATTCACGTAAATAAGAAACTGAAAATATGAAAATTATATATATAACGTTAAGAATTAACCAAGAAAACTGTAAAGGATTACGGGAGGCAGTTAGTTACACTATTAAAATACAAAATTTAAAAGGAAAAGGCCACTTTTCAGCCGAGTTATAGATGAATACGTGTTTTATTGATGAATTCACGTAAATAAGAGACTGAAAATATGAAAATTACATATATAACGTTAAGAATTAACCAAGAAAACTGTATAGGATTACGGGGGGCAGTTAGTTACACTATTTAAATAGAAAATTTAAAAGGAAAAGGCCACTTTTCAGCCGAGTTATAGATGAATACGTGTTTTTGTTGATGAATTCACGTAAATAAGAGACTGAAAATATGAAAATAATATATGTAATTACGTTAGGAATTAACCAAGAAAACTACATAGGATTACAGGGGGCAATTAGTTACACCATTTAAATAGAAAATTTTAAGGAAAAGGCCAATTTTCAGCCGTGCTATAGATAAATACGTAATTTTATTGATGAATTCACGTAAATAAGAGACTGAAAATATGAAAATTATATATATATAATTACGTTAGGAATTAACCAAGAAAACTATATAGGATTACAGGGGGCTATTAGTTACACCATTTAAATAGAAAATTTTAAAGGAAAAGGCCAATTTTCAGCCGTGCTATTGATAAATACGTAATTTTATTGATGAATTCACGTAAATAAGAGACTGAAAATATGAAAATTATATATATATAATTACGTTAGGAATTAACCAAGCAAACTATATAGGATTACAGGGGGCTATTAGTTACACCATTTAAATAGAAAATTTTAAAGGAAAAGGCCAATTTTCAGCCGACTTATAGATGAATACCAGTTTTTATTGATAAATTCACGTAAATAAGAGAGTGAAAATATGAAAATTATATATATAACGTTAAGAATTAACCAACAAAACTGTATAGGATTACGGAGGGCAGTTTGTTACACTATTTAAATAGAAAATTTAAAAGGAAAAGGCCACTTTTCAGCCGTGCTATTGATGAATACGTAATTTTATTGATGAATTCAAGTAAATAAGAGACTGAAAATATGAAAATTATATATATAATTACGTTAGGAATTAACCAAGAAAACTATATAGGATTACACGGGGCAATTAGTTACACTATTGAAATAGAAAATTTTAAACGAAAAGGCCAATTTTCAGCCGTGCTATAGATGAATACGTGTTTTTATTGATGAATTCACGTAAATAAGAGACTGAAAATATGAAAATAATATATATAATTACCTTAGGAATTAACCAAGAAAACTACATAGGATTACAGGGGCAATTAGTTACACCATTTAAATAGAAAATTTTAAGGAAAAGGCCAATTTTCAGCCGTGCTGTAGATAATTACGTGTTTTATTGATGAATTCACGTAAATAAGAGACTGAAAATATGAAAATTACATATATAACGTTAGGAATTAACCAAGAAAGAACTATATATGGTTACAAGGAGCAATTGGTTACACTATTTAAATAGAAAATTTAAAAGGAAAAGGCCAATTTTCAGCCGTGCTATTGATGAATACTTAATTTTTTTATATTATATTACTTAATTTTTTTATATTTTTTTTATATTAGTAGTATAGTTGTAGCACGAATGAGTCGGCTCGACCGGGGAAGGACCACGCTCTCACAGAATACCAGCGCGAAATAGTAGCTTAATGCTGCTGTATTTCGTATGGTGAGTGTAGAGAACCGGAGACCCTTTTTACTGGAAATGAGGCATTCCATCTCAGTCCTCACGGGTGACAACGCATCTGCATTTTGATTTGTAATGGAAGATAGATGTAGATGTCTATGGGCCGCAGCAACCACTTACCATCAGGTGGACTGTGTGCTCGTTTGTCACCCTATTCTATAAAAAAAAAAAAAAAAAAAATTTATTGAAGGATTCACGTAAATAAGAGACTGAAAATATGAAAATTATATATATAATTACGTTAGGAATTAATCAAGAAAACAATATAGGATTACAGGGGGCAATAAGTTACACTATATTAATAGAAAATTTTAAAGGAAAAGGCCACTTTTCAGCCGAGTTATAGATGAATACCAGTTTTTATTGATAAATTCACGTAAATAACAGACTGAAAATATGAAAATTATATACATAACGTTAAGAATTAACCAAGAAAACTGTATAGGATTACAGAGGGCTATTAGTTACACCATTTAAATAGAAAATTTTAAAGGAAAAGGCCAATTTTCAGCCGTGCTATAGTTGAATACGTGTTTTTATTGATGAATTCACGTAAATAAGAGACTGAAAATATGAAAATTATATATATAGCGTTAGGAATTAACCAAGAAAACTATATAGGATTACAGAGGGCTATTAGTTACACCATTTAAATAGAAAAATTTAAAGGAAAAGGCCAATTTTCAGCCGTGCTATAGATGAATACGTGTTTTATTGATGAATTTAAGTAAGAAATAGACTGAAAATATGAAAATTAAATATATAACGTTACGAATTTTCTGAGAAAACTATAGTAAAATGCGGGGAGCAATTAACTTCACAATTTAAAGACGATTTGAACGAAAAATACCTATTTTTAGAAAAGTTATTAGCGAATTTATAGTTGAATTTATGTGATTGTATTGATTGACCACTATACCTCGGTTTAGGTAAATAGTGATTTTTCCAGTTTGCATGTTTTATAAAGCAAATAAGAGTGCAGATGGAAGTTTTTACACTAGACGGACCTAATAAAAGCAAATTAAGCGAAAGAAATAAAGATCTTAAAAATTTTAAAAATTTTAGGAAATTACGATTATGGGAAAACGAATTATGTGGAAATCAATATTTTAGCGGTAGAAATTTATTATAAAAACTATAGATAAATACGGGGGGCGGTTAAGTACACTATCAAAGAAAATTTAAACGGAAAAGGCCACTTTTCAGCCGAGTTATAGATGAATGCCTGTTTTTATTGATGAATTCACGTAAATAAGAGACTGAAAATATGAAAATTATATATATAACGTTAAGAATTAACCAAGAAAACTGTAAAGGATTACGGGAGGCAGTTAGTTACACTATTAAAATACAAAATTTAAAAGGAAAAGGCCACTTTTCAGCCGAGTTATAGATGAATACGTGTTTTATTGATGAATTCACGTAAATAAGAGATTGAAAATATGAAAATTACATATATAACGTTAAGAATTAACCAAGAAAACTGTATAGGATTACGAGAGCAGTTAGGTACACTATTTAAATAGAAAATTCAAAAGGAAAAGGCCACTTTTCAGCCGAGTTATAGATGAATACCTGTTTTTATTGATGAATTCACGCAAATAAGAGACTGAAAATATAAAAATTATATACATAACGTTAAGAATTAACCAAGAAAACTGTATAGGATTACGGGGGGCAGTTAGTTACACTATTAAAATAGAAAATTTTAAAGGAAAAGGCTACTTTTCAGCCGTGCTATAGTTGAATACGTGTTTTATTGATGAATTCACGTAAATAAGAGACTGAAAATATGAAAATTATATATATAACGTTAGGAATTAACCAAGAAAACTATATAGGATTACGGGGATATATTAGTTACACTATTTAAATAGAAAATTTTAAAGAAAAAGGCCTATTTTCAGCCGTGATACAGATGAATACGTGTTTTTATTGATGAATTTAAGTAAGAAATAGACTGAAAATATGAAAATTATATATATAATTACGTTAGGAATTAACCAAGAAAACTATATAGGATTACAGAGGGCTATCAGTTGCACCATTTAAATAGAAAAATTTAAAGGAAAAGGCCAACTTTCAGCCGTGCTATAGATGAATACGTGTTTTATTGATGAATTTAAGTAAGAAATAGACTGAAAATATGAAAATTAAATATATAACGTTACGAATTTACTGAGAAAACTATAAGAAAATGCGGGGATCAATTAACTTCACAATTTAAAGACGATTTGAACGAAAAATACCTATTTTTAGAAAAGTTATTAGCGAATTTATAGTTGAATTTATGTGATTGTATTGATTGGCCACTATACCTCGGTTTAGGTAAATAGTGATTTTTCCAGTTTGTATGTTTTATAAAGCAAATAAGAGTGCGGATGGTAGTTTCTACACTAGACGGACCTAATAAAAGCAAAATAAGCGAAAGAAATGAAGATTTGAAAAATTTTAAAAATTTTGGGAAATTACGATTATGGGAAAACGAATTATGTGGAAATCAATATTTTAGCGGTAGAAATTTATTATAAAAACTATAGATAAATACGGGGGGCGGTTAAATACACTATTAAAAAACAAAATTTGAACGGAAAAGGCCACTTTTCACCCGAGTTATAGATGAATACCTGTTTTTATTGATGAATTCACGTAAATAAGAGACTGAAAATATGAAACTTATATATATAACGTTAAGAATTAACCAAAAAAACTAAATAGGATTACGGGGGGCAGTTTGTTACACTATTTAAATAGAAAATTTAAAGGGAAAAGGCCACTTTTCAGCCAAGTTATAGATGAATACGTGTTTTTATTGATGAATTCACGTAAATAAGAAACTCAAAATATGAAAATTATATATATAATTACGTTAGGAATTAACCAGGAAAACTATAAAGGATTACGGAGGGAAGTTAGTTACACTATTTAAATAGAAAATTTAAAAGGAAAAGGCCACTTTTCAGCCGAGTTACAGATGAATACCAGTTTTTATTGATAAATTCACGTAAATAAGAGACTGAAAATATGAAAATTATATACATAACGTTAAGAATTAACCAAGAAAACTGTATAGGATTACGGAGAGCAGTTAGTTACACCATTAAAATAGAAAATTTAAAAGGAAAAGGCCACTTTTCAGCCAAGTTATAGATGAATACCTGTTTTTATTGACGAATTCACGTAAATAAGAAACTGAAAATATGAAAATTATATATATAATTACGTTAGGAATTAACCACGAAAACTATATAGGATTACGGAGGGAAGTTAGTTACACTATTTAAATAGAAAATTTAAAAGGAAAAGGCCACTTTTCAGCCGAGTTACAGATGAATACCAGTTTTTATTGATGAATTCACGTAAATAAGAGACCGAAAATATGAAAATTATATATATAACGTTAAGAATTAACCAAGAAAACTGTATAGGATTACGGGGGGCAGTTAGTTACACTATTTAAATAGAAAATTTAAAAGGAAAAGGCCACTTTTCAGCCGAGTTATAAATGAATACCTGTTTTTATTGATGAATTCATGTAAATTAGAGACTGAAAATATGAAAATTATATACATAACGTTAAGAATTAACCAAGAAACTGTATAGAATTACGGAGGCCAGTTAGTAACACTATTAATATAGAAAACTTAAAAGGAAAAGGCCACTTTTCAGCCGAGTTATAGATGAATACGTGTTTTTATTGATGAATTCACGTAAATAAGAGACTGAAAATATGAAAATAATATATATAATTAAGTTAGGAATTTACCAAGAAAACTACATAGGATTACAGGGGGCAATTAGTTACACCATTTAAATAGAAAATTTTAAGGAAAAGGCCAATTTTCAGCCGTGCTATAGATAAATACGTGTTTTTATTGATGAATTCATGTAAATAAGAGACTGAAAATATGAAATTTATATATATAACGTTAGGAATTAACCAAGATAACTATATAGGGTTACAAGGAGCAATTGGTAACACTATTTAAATAGAAAATTTAAAAGGAAAAGGCCAATTTTCAGCCGTGCTATTGATGAATACGTAATTTTATTGATGAATTCACGTAAATAAGAGACTGAAAATATGAAAATTATATATATAACGTTAAGAATTAACCAAGAAAACTGTAAAGGCCTACGGGGGGCAGTTAGTTACACTATTTAAATAGAAAATTTAAAAGGAAAAGGCCACTTTTCAGCCGAGTTATAAATGAATACCTGTTTTTATTGATGAATTCATGTAAATTAGAGACTGAAAATATGAAAATTACATATATAACGTTAAGAATTAACCAAGAAAACTGTATAGGATTACGGGGGGCAGTTAGTTACACTATTTAAATAGAAAATTTAAAAGGAAAAGGCCACTTTTCAGCCGAGTTATAGATGAATACCTGTTTTTATTGATGAATTCACGTAAATTAGAGACTGAAAATATGAAAATAATACATATAATTAAGTTAGGAATTTACCAAGAAAACTATATAGGATTACAGGGGGCAATTAGTTACACCATTTAAATAGAAAATTTTAAGGAAAAGGCCAATTTTCAGCCGTGCTATAGATAAATACGTGTTTTTATTGATGAATTCATGTAAATAAGAGACTGAAAATATGAAATTTATATATATAACGTTAGGAATTAACCAAGATAACTATATAGGGTTACAAGGAGCAATTGGTAACACTATTTAAATAGAAAATTTAAAAGGAAAAGGCCAATTTTCAGCCGTGCTATTGATGAATACGTAATTTTATTGATGAATTCACGTAAATAAGAGACTGAAAATATGAAAATTATATATATAACGTTAAGAATTAACCAAGAAAACTGTAAAGGCCTACGGGGGGCAGTTAGTTACACTATTTAAATAGAAAATTTAAAAGGAAAAGGCCACTTTTCAGCCGAGTTATAGATGAATACCTGTTTTTATTGATGAATTCATGTAAATTAGAGACTGAAAATATGAAAATTATATACATAACGTTAAGAATTAACCAAGAAACTGTATAGGATTACGGATGCCAGTTAGTAACACTATTAATATAGAAAACTTAAAAGGAAAAGGCCACTTTTCAGCCGAGTTATAGATGAATACGTGTTTTTATTGATGAATTCACGTAAATAAGAGACTGAAAATATGAAAATAATATATATAATTAAGTTAGGAATTCACCAAGAAAACTACATAGGATTACAGGGGGCAATTAGTTACACCATTTAAATAGAAAATTTTAAGGAAAAGGCCAATTTTCAGCCGTGCTATAGATGACTACATGTTTTTAATGATGAATTCACGTAAATAAGAGACTGAAAATATGAAAATTACATATATAACGTTAAGAATTAACCAAGAAAACTGTATAGGATTACGGGGGGCAGTTAGTTACACTATTTAAATAGAAAATTTAAAAGGAAAAGGCCACTTTTCAGCCGAGTTATAGATGAATACCTGTTTTTATTGATGAATTCACGTAAATTAGAGACTGAAAATATGAAAATAATACATATAATTAAGTTAAAAATTTACCAAGAAAACTATATAGGATTACAGGGGGCAATTAGTTACACCATTTAAATAGAAAATTTTAAGGAAAAGGCCAATTTTCAGCCGTGCTATAGATAAATACGTGTTTTTATTGATGAATTCATGTAAATAAGAGACTGAAAATATGAAATTTATATATATAACGTTAGGAATTAACCAAGATAACTATATAGGGTTACAAGGAGCAATTGGTAACACTATTTAAATAGAAAATTTAAAAGGAAAAGGCCAATTTTCAGCCGTGCTATTGATGAATACGTAATTTTATTGATGAATTCACGTAAATAAGAGACTGAAAATATGAAAATTATATATATAACGTTAAGAATTAACCAAGAAAACTGTAAAGGCCTACGGGGGGCAGTTAGTTACACTATTTAAATAGAAAATTTAAAAGGAAAAGGCCACTTTTCAGCCGAGTTATAGATGAATACCTGTTTTTATTGATGAATTCACGCAAATAAGAGACTGAAAATATAAAAATTATATACATAACGTTAAGAATTAACCAAGAAAACTGTATAGGATTACGGGGGGCAGTTAGTTACACTATTAAAATAGAAAATTTTAAAGGAAAAGGCCAATTTTCAGCCGTGCTATAGTTGAATACGTGTTTTTATTGATGAATTCACGTAAATAAGAGACTGAAAATATGAAAATTATATATATAACGTTAGGAATTAACCAAGAAAACTATATAGGATTACGGGGATATATTAGTTACACTATTTAAATAGAAAATTTTAAAGAAAAAGGCCTATTTTCAGCCGTGATACTGATGAATACGTGTTTTTATTGATGAATTTAAGTAAGAAATAGACTGAAAATATGAAAATTATATATATAATTACGTTAGGAATTAACCAAGAAAACTATATAGGATTACAGAGGGCTATTAGTTACACCATTTAAATAGAAAAATTTAAAGGAAAAGGCCAATTTTCAGCCGTGCTATAGATGAATACGTGTTTTATTGATGAATTTAAGTAAGAAATAGACTGAAAATATGAAAATTAAATATATAACGTTACGAATTTACTGAGAAAACTATAAGAAAATGCGGGGAGCAATTAACTTCACAATTTAAAGACGATTTGAACGAAAAATACCTATTTTTAGAAAAGTTATTAGCGAATTTATAGTTGAATTTATGTGATTGTATTGATTGGCCACTATACCTCGGTTTAGGTAAATAGTGATTTTTCCAGTTTGTATGTTTTATAAAGCAAATAAGAGTGCGGATGGTAGTTTCTACACTAGACGGACCTAATAAAAGCAAAATAAGCGAAAAAAATGAAGATTTGAGAAATTTTAAAAATTTTGGGAAATTACGATTATGGGAAAACGAATTATGTGGAAATCAATATTTTAGCGGTAGAAATTTATTATAAAAACTATAGATAAATACGAGGGGCGGTTAAATACACTAATAAAAAAGAAAATTTGAACGGAAAAGGCCACTTTTCACCCGAGTTATAGATGTATACCTGTTTTTATTGATGAATTCACGTAAATAAGAGACTGAAAATATGAAAATTATATATATAACGTTAAGAATTAACTAAAAAAACTGTATAGGATTACGGGGGGCAGTTAGTTACACTATTTAAATAGAAAATTTAAAGGGAAAAGGCCACTTTTCAGCCAAGTTGTAGATGAATACGTGTTTTTGTTGATGAATTCACGTAAATAAGAAACTGAAAATATGAAAATTATATATTTAATTACGTTAGGAATTAACCAGGAAAACTATATATGTTTACAGGGGGGCAATTAGTTACACTATTTAAATAGAAAATTTGAAAGGAAAAGGCCAATTTTCAGCCGTGCTATAGATGAATACCTGTTTTTATTTATGAATTCACGTAAATAAGAGACTGAAAACATGAAAATTATATATATAACGTTGAGAATTAACCAAAAAAACTGGATAGGATTACGGGGGGCAGTTAGTTACACTATTTAAGTAGAAAATTTAAAAGGAAAAGGCCACTTTTCAGCCGAGTTATAGATGAATGCGTGTTTTTATTGATGAATTCACGTAAATAAGAGACTGAAAATATGAAAATTATATATATAATTACGTTAGGAATTAACCAAGAAAACTATAAAGGATTACAGGGGGCTATTAGTTACACCATATAAATAGAAAATTTTAAAGGAAAAGGCCAATTTTCAGCCGAGTTATAGATGAATACCAGTTTTTATTGATAAATTCACGTAAATAAGAGATTAAAAATATGAAAATTATATATATAACGTTAAGAATTAACCAAG
This sequence comes from Parnassius smintheus behrii, assembly GCA_036936625.1. Classification (NCBI taxonomy): domain Eukaryota; kingdom Metazoa; phylum Arthropoda; class Insecta; order Lepidoptera; family Papilionidae; genus Parnassius; species Parnassius smintheus. The sequence goes on from JAUPFT010000023.1 coordinate 142,058, forward strand.
AAAACTGTATAGGATTACGGAGGGCAGTTAGTTACATTATTTAAATAGAAAATTTAAAAGGAAAAGGCCACTTTTCAGCCGAGTTACAGATGAATACCAGTTTTTATTGATAAATTCACATAAATAAGAGACTGAAAATATGAAAATTATATACATAACGTTAAGAATTAACCAAGAAAACTGTATAGGATTACGGAGAGCAGTTAGTTACACTATTTAAATAGAAAATTTAAAAGGAAAAGGCCACTTTTCAGCCGAGTTATAGATGAATGCGTGTTTTTATTGATGAATTTAAGTAAGAAATAGACTGAAAATATGAAAATTATATATATAATTACGTTAGGAATTAACCAAGAAAACTATATAGGATTACAGGGGGGCTATTAGTTACACCATTTAAATAGAAAATTTTAAGGAAAAGGCCAATTTTCAGCCGTGCTATAGATAAATACGTGTTTTTATTGATGAATTCATGTAAATAAGAGACTGAAAATATGAAATTTATATATATAACGTTAGGAATTAACCAAGATAACTATATAGGCTTACAAGGAGCAATTGGTTTCACTATTTAAATAGAAAATTTAAAAGGAAAAGGCCAATTTTCAGCCGAGTTATAGATGAATACCAGTTTTTATTGATAAATTCACGTAAATAAGAGACTGAAAATATGAAAATTTTATACATAACGTTAAGAATGAACCAAGAAAACTGTATAGCATTACAGAAAGCAGTTAGTTACACTATTAAGATAGAAAATTTAAAAGGAAAAGGCCACTTTTCAGCCGAGTTATAGATGAATACGTGTTTTTATTGATGAATTCACGTAAACAAGAGACTGAAAATATGAAAATAATATATATAATAACGTTAGGAATTAACCAGGAAAACTATATAGGATTACACGGGGCAATTAGTTACACTATTTAAATAGAAAATTTTAAAGGAAAAGGCCAATTTTCAGCCGTGCTATAGATGAATACGTGTTTTTATTGATGAATTCATGTAAATAAGAGACTGAAAATATGAAAATAATATATATAATTACGTTAGGAATTAACCAAGAAAACTACATAGGATTACAAGGGGCAATTAGTTACACCATTTAAATAGAAAATTTTAAGGAAAAGGCCAATTTTCAGCCGTGCTATAGATGACTACATGTTTTTAATGATGAATTCACGTAAATAAGAGACTGAAAATATGAAAATTACATATATAACGTTAAGAATTAACCAAGAAAACTGTATAGGATTACGGGGGGCAGTTAGTTACACTATTTAAATAGAAAATTTAAAAGGAAAAGGCCACTTTTCAGCCGAGTTATAGATGAATACCTGTTTTTATTGATGAATTCACGTAAATTAGAGACTGAAAATATGAAAATTATATATATAACGTTAGGAATTAACCAAGATAACTATATAGGCTTACAAGGAGCAATTGGTTACACTATTTAAATAGAAAATTTAAAAGGAAAAGGCCAATTTACAGCCGTGCTATTGATGAATACGTAATTTTATTGATGAATTCACGTAAATAAGAGACTGAAAATATGAAAATTATATATATAATTACGTTAGTAATTAACCAAGAAAACAATATAGGATTACAGGGGGAAATTATTTACACTATATTAATGGAAAATTTAAAAGGAAAAGGCCACTTTTCAGCCGAGTTATAGATGAATACCAGTTTTTATTGATAAATTCACGTAAATAAGAGACTGAAAATATGAAAATTATATACATTACGTTAAGAATTAACCAAGAAAACTGTATAGGATTACGGAGAGCAGTTAGTTACACTATTTAAATAGAAAATTTAAAAGGAAAAGGCCACTTTTCAGCCGAGTTATAGATGAATACCAGTTTTTATTGATAAATTCACGTAAATAAGAGACTGAAAATATGAAAATTATATACATAACGTTAAGAATTAACCAAGAAAACTGTATAGGATTACGGAGAGAAGTTAGTTACACTATTAAAATAGAAAATTTAAAAGGAAAAGGCCACTTTTCAGCCGAGTTATAGATGAATACGTGTTTTTATTGATGAATTCACGTAAATAAGAGACTGAAAATATGAAAATTATATATATAATTACGTTAGGAATTAACCAAGAAAACTGTATAGGATTACAGAGGGCTATTAGTTACACCATGTAAATAGAAAATTTTAAAGGAAAAGGCCAATTTTCAGCCGAGTTATAGATGAATACCAGTTTTTATTGATAAATTCACGTAAATAAGAGATTAAAAATATGAAAATTATATATATAACGTTAAGAATTAACCAAGAAAACTGTATAGGATTACGGAGGGCAGTTAGTTACATTATTTAAATAGAAAATTTAAAAGGAAAAGGCCACTTTTCAGCCGAGTTACAGATGAATACCAGTTTTTATTGATAAATTCACATAAATAAGAGACTGAAAATATGAAAATTATATACATAACGTTAAGAATTAACCAAGAAAACTGTAAAGGATTACGGAGAGCAGTTAGTTACACTATTTAAATAGAAAATTTAAAAGGAAAAGGCCACTTTTCAGCCGAGTTATAGATGAATGCGTGTTTTTATTGATGAATTCACGTAAATAAGAGACTGAAAATATGAAAATTATATATATAATTACGTTAGGAATTAACCAAGAAAACTATATAGGATTACAGGGGGCTATTAGTTACACCATTTAAATAGAAAATTTTAAGGAAAAGGCCAATTTTCAGCCGTGCTATAGATAAATACGTGTTTTTATTGATGAATTCATGTAAATAAGAGACTGAAAATATGAAATTTATATATATAACGTTAGGAATTAACCAAGATAACTATATAGGCTTACAAGGAGCAATTGGTTACACTATTTAAATAGAAAATTTAAAAGGAAAAGGCCAATTTTCAGCCGAGTTATAGATGAATACCAGTTTTTATTGATAAATTCACGTAAATAAGAGACTGAAAATATGAAAATTTTATACATAACGTTAAGAATGAACCAAGAAAACTGTATAGCATTACAGAGAGCAGTTAGTTACACTATTAAAATAGAAAATTTAAAAGGAAAAGGCCACTTTTCAGCCGAGTTATAGATGAATACGTGTTTTTATTGATGAATTCACGTAAATAAGAGACTGAAAATATGAAAATAATATATATTTACGTTAGGAATTAACCAGGAAAACTATATAGGATTACACGGGGCAATTAGTTACACTATTTAAATAGAAAATTTTAAAGGAAAAGGCCAATTTTCAGCCGTGCTATAGATGAATACGTGTTTTTATTGATGAATTCATGTAAATAAGAGACTGAAAATATGAAAATAATATATATATAATTACGTTAGGAATTAACCAAGAAAACTACATAGGATTACAGGGGGCAATTAGTTACACCATTTAAATAGAAAATTTTAAGGAAAAGGCCAATTTTCAGCCGTGCTATAGATAATTACGTGTTTTAATTGATGAATTCACGTAAATAAGAGACTGAAATATGAAAATTATATATATAACGTTAGGAATTAACCAAGATAACTATATAGGCTTACAAGGAGCAATTGGTTACACTATTTAAATAGAAAATTTAAAAGGAAAAGGCCAATTTACAGCCGTGCTATTGATGAATACGTAATTTTATTGATGAATTCACGTAAATATGAGACTGAAAATATGAAAATTATATATATAATTACGTTAGGAATTAACCAAGAAAACAATATAGGATTACAGGGGGCAATTATTTACACTATATTAATAGAAAATTTTAAAGGAAAAGGCCACTTTTCAGCCGAGTTATAGATGAATACCAGTTTTTATTGATAAATTCACGTAAATAAGAGACTGAAAATATGAAAATTATATACATAACGTTAAGAATTAACCAAGAAAACTGTATAGGATTACGGAGAGCAGTTAGTTACACTATTTAAATAGAAAATTTAAAAGGAAAAGGCCACTTTTCAGCCGAGTTATAGATGAATACCAGTTTTTATTGATAAATTCACGTAAATAAGAGACTGAAAATATGAAAATTATATACATAACGTTAAGAATTAACCAAGAAAACTGTATAGGATTACGGAAAGAAGTTAGTTACACTATTAAAATAGAAAATTTAAAAGGAAAAGGCCACTTTTCAGCCGAGTTATAGATGAATACGTGTTTTTATTGATGAATTCACGTAAATAAGAGACTGAAAATATGAAAATTATATATATAATTACGTAAGGAATTAACCAAGAAAACTGTATAGGATTACAGAGGGCTATTAGTTACACCATGTAAATAGAAAATTTTAAAGGAAAGGGCCAATTTTCAGCCGTGCTATAGATGAATACGTGTTTTATTGATGAATTTAGGTAAGAAATAGACTGAAAATATGAAAATTAAATATATAACGTTACGAATTTACTGAGAAAACTAAAAGGAAATGTGGGGAGCAATTAACTTCACAATTTGAAGACGATTTGAACGAAAAATACCTATTTTTAGAAAAGTTATTAGCGAATTTATAGTTGAATTTATGTGATTGTATTGATTGACCACTATACCTCGGTTTAGGTAAATAGTGATTTTTCCAGTTTGCATGTTTTATAAAGCAAATAAGAGTGCAGATGGAAGTTTCTACACTAGACGGACCTAATAAAACAAATTAAGCGAAAGAAATGAAGATCTTAAAAATTTTAAAAACTTTAGGAAATTACGATTATGGGAAAACGAATTATGTGGAAATCAATATTTTAGCGGTAGAAATTTATTATAAAAACTATAGATAAATACGGGGGGCGGTTAAATACACTATTAACAAAGAAAATTTAAACGAAAAAGGCCAATTTTCAGCCGAGTTATAGATGAATACCAGTTTTTATTGATAAATTCACGTAAATAAGAGACTGAAAATATGAAAATTTTATACATAACGTTAAGAATGAACCAAGAAAACTGTATAGCATTACAGAAAGCAGTTAGTTACACTATTAAGATAGAAAATTTAAAAGGAAAAGGCCACTTTTCAGCCGAGTTATAGATGAATACGTGTTTTTATTGATGAATTCACGTAAACAAGAGACTGAAAATATGAAAATAATATATATAATAACGTTAGGAATTAACCAGGAAAACTATATAGGATTACACGGGGCAATTAGTTACACTATTTAAATAGAAAATTTTAAAGGAAAAGGCCAATTTTCAGCCGTGCTATAGATGAATACGTGTTTTTATTGATGAATTCATGTAAATAAGAGACTGAAAATATGAAAATAATATATATAATTACGTTAGGAATTAACCAAGAAAACTACATAGGATTACAAGGGGCAATTAGTTACACCATTTAAATAGAAAATTTTAAGGAAAAGGCCAATTTTCAGCCGTGCTATAGATGACTACATGTTTTTAATGATGAATTCACGTAAATAAGAGACTGAAAATATGAAAATTACATATATAACGTTAAGAATTAACCAAGAAAACTGTATAGGATTACGGGGGGCAGTTAGTTACACTATTTAAATAGAAAATTTAAAAGGAAAAGGCCACTTTTCAGCCGAGTTATAGATGAATACCTGTTTTTATTGATGAATTCACGTAAATTAGAGACTGAAAATATGAAAATTATATATATAACGTTAGGAATTAACCAAGATAACTATATAGGCTTACAAGGAGCAATTGGTTACACTATTTAAATAGAAAATTTAAAAGGAAAAGGCCAATTTACAGCCGTGCTATTGATGAATACGTAATTTTATTGATGAATTCACGTAAATAAGAGACTGAAAATATGAAAATTATATATATAATTACGTTAGTAATTAACCAAGAAAACAATATAGGATTACAGGGGGAAATTATTTACACTATATTAATGGAAAATTTAAAAGGAAAAGGCCACTTTTCAGCCGAGTTATAGATGAATACCAGTTTTTATTGATAAATTCACGTAAATAAGAGACTGAAAATATGAAAATTATATACATAACGTTAAGAATTAACCAAGAAAACTGTATAGGATTACGGAGAGCAGTTAGTTACACTATTTAAATAGAAAATTTAAAAGGAAAAGGCCACTTTTCAGCCGAGTTATAGATGAATACCAGTTTTTATTGATAAATTCACGTAAATAAGAGACTGAAAATATGAAAATTATATACATAACGTTAAGAATTAACCAAGAAAACTGTATAGGATTACGGAGAGAAGTTAGTTACACTATTAAAATAGAAAATTTAAAAGGAAAAGGCCACTTTTCAGCCGAGTTATAGATGAATACGTGTTTTTATTGATGAATTCACGTAAATAAGAGACTGAAAATATGAAAATTATATATATAATTACGTTAGGAATTAACCAAGAAAACTGTATAGGATTACAGAGGGCTATTAGTTACACCATGTAAATAGAAAATTTTAAAGGAAAAGGCCAATTTTCAGCCGAGTTATAGATGAATACCAGTTTTTATTGATAAATTCACGTAAATAAGAGATTAAAAATATGAAAATTATATATATAACGTTAAGAATTAACCAAGAAAACTGTATAGGATTACGGAGGGCAGTTAGTTACATTATTTAAATAGAAAATTTAAAAGGAAAAGGCCACTTTTCAGCCGAGTTACAGATGAATACCAGTTTTTATTGATAAATTCACATAAATAAGAGACTGAAAATATGAAAATTATATACATAACGTTAAGAATTAACCAAGAAAACTGTAAAGGATTACGGAGAGCAGTTAGTTACACTATTTAAATAGAAAATTTAAAAGGAAAAGGCCACTTTTCAGCCGAGTTATAGATGAATGCGTGTTTTTATTGATGAATTCACGTAAATAAGAGACTGAAAATATGAAAATTATATATATAATTACGTTAGGAATTAACCAAGAAAACTATATAGGATTACAGGGGGCTATTAGTTACACCATTTAAATAGAAAATTTTAAGGAAAAGGCCAATTTTCAGCCGTGCTATAGATAAATACGTGTTTTTATTGATGAATTCATGTAAATAAGAGACTGAAAATATGAAATTTATATATATAACGTTAGGAATTAACCAAGATAACTATATAGGCTTACAAGGAGCAATTGGTTACACTATTTAAATAGAAAATTTAAAAGGAAAAGGCCAATTTTCAGCCGAGTTATAGATGAATACCAGTTTTTATTGATAAATTCACGTAAATAAGAGACTGAAAATATGAAAATTTTATACATAACGTTAAGAATGAACCAAGAAAACTGTATAGCATTACAGAGAGCAGTTAGTTACACTATTAAAATAGAAAATTTAAAAGGAAAAGGCCACTTTTCAGCCGAGTTATAGATGAATACGTGTTTTTATTGATGAATTCACGTAAATAAGAGACTGAAAATATGAAAATAATATATATTTACGTTAGGAATTAACCAGGAAAACTATATAGGATTACACGGGGCAATTAGTTACACTATTTAAATAGAAAATTTTAAAGGAAAAGGCCAATTTTCAGCCGTGCTATAGATGAATACGTGTTTTTATTGATGAATTCATGTAAATAAGAGACTGAAAATATGAAAATAATATATATATAATTACGTTAGGAATTAACCAAGAAAACTACATAGGATTACAGGGGGCAATTAGTTACACCATTTAAATAGAAAATTTTAAGGAAAAGGCCAATTTTCAGCCGTGCTATAGATAATTACGTGTTTTAATTGATGAATTCACGTAAATAAGAGACTGAAATATGAAAATTATATATATAACGTTAGGAATTAACCAAGATAACTATATAGGCTTACAAGGAGCAATTGGTTACACTATTTAAATAGAAAATTTAAAAGGAAAAGGCCAATTTACAGCCGTGCTATTGATGAATACGTAATTTTATTGATGAATTCACGTAAATATGAGACTGAAAATATGAAAATTATATATATAATTACGTTAGGAATTAACCAAGAAAACAATATAGGATTACAGGGGGCAATTATTTACACTATATTAATAGAAAATTTTAAAGGAAAAGGCCACTTTTCAGCCGAGTTATAGATGAATACCAGTTTTTATTGATAAATTCACGTAAATAAGAGACTGAAAATATGAAAATTATATACATAACGTTAAGAATTAACCAAGAAAACTGTATAGGATTACGGAGAGCAGTTAGTTACACTATTTAAATAGAAAATTTAAAAGGAAAAGGCCACTTTTCAGCCGAGTTATAGATGAATACCAGTTTTTATTGATAAATTCACGTAAATAAGAGACTGAAAATATGAAAATTATATACATAACGTTAAGAATTAACCAAGAAAACTGTATAGGATTACGGAAAGAAGTTAGTTACACTATTAAAATAGAAAATTTAAAAGGAAAAGGCCACTTTTCAGCCGAGTTATAGATGAATACGTGTTTTTATTGATGAATTCACGTAAATAAGAGACTGAAAATATGAAAATTATATATATAATTACGTAAGGAATTAACCAAGAAAACTGTATAGGATTACAGAGGGCTATTAGTTACACCATGTAAATAGAAAATTTTAAAGGAAAGGGCCAATTTTCAGCCGTGCTATAGATGAATACGTGTTTTATTGATGAATTTAGGTAAGAAATAGACTGAAAATATGAAAATTAAATATATAACGTTACGAATTTACTGAGAAAACTAAAAGGAAATGTGGGGAGCAATTAACTTCACAATTTGAAGACGATTTGAACGAAAAATACCTATTTTTAGAAAAGTTATTAGCGAATTTATAGTTGAATTTATGTGATTGTATTGATTGACCACTATACCTCGGTTTAGGTAAATAGTGATTTTTCCAGTTTGCATGTTTTATAAAGCAAATAAGAGTGCAGATGGAAGTTTCTACACTAGACGGACCTAATAAAACAAATTAAGCGAAAGAAATGAAGATCTTAAAAATTTTAAAAACTTTAGGAAATTACGATTATGGGAAAACGAATTATGTGGAAATCAATATTTTAGCGGTAGAAATTTATTATAAAAACTATAGATAAATACGGGGGGCGGTTAAATACACTATTAACAAAGAAAATTTAAACGAAAAAGGCCACTTTTCAGCCGAGTTATAGATGAATGCCTGTTTTTATTGATGAATTCACGTAAATAAGAGACTGAAAATATGAAAATTATATATATATATATATATATATATATATATATATATATATATATATATATATATATATATATATATATATAATTACGTTAGGAATTAACAAAGAAAACTATATAGGATTACAGGGGGCTATTAGTTACACCATTTAAATAGAAAATTTTAAAGGAAAAGGCCAATTTTCAGCCGTGCTGTAGATGAATACGTGTTTTTATTGATGAATTCACGTAAATAAGAGACTGAAAATATAAAAATAATATATATAACGTTAAGAATTAACCAAGAAAACTGTATAGGATTACGGAGGGCAGTTAGTTACACTATTTAAATAGAAAATTTAAAAGGAAAAGGCCACTTTTCAGCCGAGTTACAGATGAATACCAGTTTTTATTGATAAATTCACGTAAATAAGAGACTGAAAATATGAAAATTATATACATAACGTTAAGAATTGACCAAGAAAACTATATAGGATTACGGAGAGAAGTTAGTTACACTATTAAAATAGAAAATTTAAAAGGAAAAGGCCACTTTTCAGCCGAGTTATAGATGAATGCGTGTTTTTATTGATGAATTCACGTAAATAAGAGACTGAAAATATGAAAATTATATATATAATTACGTTAGGAATTAACCAAGAAAACTATATAGGATTCCAGATGGTAATTAGTGACACCATTTAAATAGAAAATTTTAATTGAAAAGGCCAATTTTCAGCCGTGCTATAGTTGAATACGTGTTTTTATTGATGAATTCACGTAAATAAGAGATTAAATATATGAAAATTATATATATATAACGTTAGGAATTAACCAAGAAAACTATACAGGATTACGGGGATATATTAGTTACACTATTTTAATAGAAAATTTTAAAGAAAAAGGCCTATTTTCAGTCGTGATATAGATGAATACGTGTTTTTATTGACGGATTTAAGTAAGAAATAGACTGAAAATATGAAAATTGAATATATAACGTTACGAATTTACTGAGAAAACTATAAGGAAATGTGGGGAGCAATTAACTTTATAATATAAAGTTGATTTAAACGAAATATACCAATTTTTAGAAAAGTTATTATCGAATTTATAGTTGAATTTATGTGATTGTATTGATTGACCACTATATTTCGGTTTAGGTAAATAGTGATTTTTTCCAGTTTGTATGTTTTATAAAGCAAATAAGAGTGCAGATGGTAGTTTCTACACTAGAAAAACCTAATAATATCAAAATAAGCGAAAGAAATGAAGATTTGAAAAATTTTAAAAATTTTAGTAAATTACGATTATGGGAAAACGAATTATGTGGAAATCAATATTTTAGCGGTAGAAATTTAATATAAAAACTATAGATAAATACGGGGGGCTGTTAAATACACTATTAACAAAGAAAATTTGAACGGAAAAGGCCACTTTTCATCCGAGTTATAGATGAATACCTGTTTTTATTGATGAATTCACGTAAATAAGAGAGTGAAAATATGAAAATTATATAAATAACGTTAAGAATTAACCAAAAAAACTGTATAGGATTATGGGTGGCAGTTAGTTACACTATTTTAATAGAAAATTTTAAAGGAAAAGGCCACTTTTCAGCCAAGTTGTAGATGAATACGTGTTTTTATTGATGAATTCACGTAAGTAAGAGACTGAAAATATGAAAATAATATATATAATTACGTTAGGAATTAACCAGGAAAACTATATAGGATTACACGGGGCAATTAGTTACACTATTGAAATAGAAAATTTTAAACGAAAAGGCCAATTTTCAGCCGTGCTATAGATGAATACGTGTTTTTATTGATGAATTCACGTAAATAAGAGACTGAAAATATGAAAATAATATATATAATTACGTTAGGAATTAACCAAAAAAACTACATAGGATTACAGGGGGCAATTAGTTACACCATTTAAATAGAAAATTTTAAGGAAAAGGTCAATTTTCAGCCGTGCTATAGATAATTACGTGTTTTTATTGATGAATTCACGTAAATAAGAGACTGAAAATATGAAAATTATATACATAACGTTAAGAATTAACCAAGAAAACTGTATAGGATTACGGAGAGAAGTTAGTTACACTATTAAAATAGAAAATTTAAAAGGAAAAGGCCACTTTTCAGCCGAGTTATAGATGAATACGTATTTTTATTGATGAATTCACGTAAGTAAGAGACTGAAAATATGAAAATAATATATATAATTACGTTAGGAGTTAACCAGGAAAACTATATAGGATTACAGGGGGCAATAAGTTACACAATTTAAATAGAAAATTTTAAGGAAAAGGCCAATTTTCTGCCGTGCTATAGATAATTACGTGTTTTTATTGATGAATTCACGTAAATAAGAGACTGAAAATATGAAAATAATATATATAATTACGTTAGGAATTAACCAAGAAAACTACATAGGATTACAGGGGGCAATTAGTTACACCATTTAATTAGAAAATTTTAAGGAAAAGGCCAATTTTCAGCCGTGCTATAGATAATTACGTGTTTTATTGATGAATTCACGTAAATAAGAGACTGAAAATATGAAAATTATATATATAACGTTAGGAATTAACCAAGAAAACTATATAGGATTACGGGGATATATTAGTTACACTATTTAAATAGAAAATTTTAAAGAAAAAGGCCTATTTTCAGCCGTGATACAGATGAATACGTGTTTTTATTGATGAATTTAAGTAAGAAATAGACTGAAAATATGAAAATTATATATATAATTACGTTAGGAATTAACCAAGAAAACTATATAGGATTACAGAGGGCTATTAGTTACACCATTTAAATAGAAAAATTTAAAGGAAAAGGCCAATTTTCAGCCGTGCTATAGATGAATACGTGTTTTATTGATGAATTTAAGTAAGAAATAGACTGAAAATATGAAAATTAAATATATAACGTTACGAATTTACTGAGAAAACTATAAGAAAATGCGGGGAGCAATTAACTTCACAATTTAAAGACGATTTGAACGAAAAATACCTATTTTTAGAAAAGTTATTAGCGAATTTATAGTTGAATTTATGTGATTGTATTGATTGGCCACTATACCTCGGTTTAGGTAAATAGTGATTTTTCCAGTTTGTATGTTTTATAAAGCAAATAAGAGTGCGGATGGTAGTTTCTACACTAGACGGACCTAATAAAAGCAAAATAAGCGAAAAAAATGAAGATTTGAGAAATTTTAAAAATTTTGGGAAATTACGATTATGGGAAAACGAATTATGTGGAAATCAATATTTTAGCGGTAGAAATTTATTATAAAAACTATAGATAAATACGAGGGGCGGTTAAATACACTAATAAAAAAGAAAATTTGAACGGAAAAGGCCACTTTTCACCCGAGTTATAGATGTATACCTGTTTTTATTGATGAATTCACGTAAATAAGAGACTGAAAATATGAAAATTATATATATAACGTTAAGAATTAACTAAAAAAACTGTATAGGATTACGGGGGGCAGTTAGTTACACTATTTAAATAGAAAATTTAAAGGGAAAAGGCCACTTTTCAGCCAAGTTGTAGATGAATACGTGTTTTTGTTGATGAATTCACGTAAATAAGAAACTGAAAATATGAAAATTATATATTTAATTACGTTAGGAATTAACCAGGAAAACTATATATGTTTACAGGGGGGCAATTAGTTACACTATTTAAATAGAAAATTTGAAAGGAAAAGGCCAATTTTCAGCCGTGCTATAGATGAATACCTGTTTTTATTTATGAATTCACGTAAATAAGAGACTGAAAACATGAAAATTATATATATAACGTTGAGAATTAACCAAAAAAACTAGATAGGATTACGGGGGGCAGTTAGTTACACTATTTAAGTAGAAAATTTAAAAGGAAAAGGCCACTTTTCAGCCGAGTTATAGATGAATGCGTGTTTTTATTGATGAATTCACGTAAATAAGAGACTGAAAATATGAAAATTATATATATAATTACGTTAGGAATTAACCAAGAAAACTATAAAGGATTACAGGGGGCTATTAGTTACACCATATAAATAGAAAATTTTAAAGGAAAAGGCCAATTTTCAGCCGAGTTATAGATGAATACCAGTTTTTATTGATAAATTCACGTAAATAAGAGATTAAAAATATGAAAATTATATATATAACGTTAAGAATTAACCAAGAAAACTGTATAGGATTACGGAGGGCAGTTAGTTACATTATTTAAATAGAAAATTTAAAAGGAAAAGGCCACTTTTCAGCCGAGTTACAGATGAATACCAGTTTTTATTGATAAATTCACATAAATAAGAGACTGAAAATATGAAAATTATATACATAACGTTAAGAATTAACCAAGAAAACTGTATAGGATTACGGAGAGCAGTTAGTTACACTATTTAAATAGAAAATTTAAAAGGAAAAGGCCAATTTTCAGCCGAGTTATAGATGAATGCGTGTTTTTATTGATGAATTTAAGTAAGAAATAGACTGAAAATATGAAAATTATATATATAATTACGTTAGGAATTAACCAAGAAAACTATATAGGATTACAGGGGGGCTATTAGTTACACCATTTAAATAGAAAATTTTAAGGAAAAGGCCAATTTTCAGCCGTGCTATAGATAAATACGTGTTTTTATTGATGAATTCATGTAAATAAGAGACTGAAAATATGAAAATTATATATATAATTACGTTAGGAATTAACCAAGATAACTATATAGGCTTACAAGGAGCAATTGGTTTCACTATTTAAATAGAAAATTTAAAAGGAAAAGGCCAATTTTCAGCCGAGTTATAGATGAATACCAGTTTTTATTGATAAATTCACGTAAATAAGAGACTGAAAATATGAAAATTTTATACATAACGTTAAGAATGAACCAAGAAAACTGTATAGCATTACAGAAAGCAGTTAGTTACACTATTAAGATAGAAAATTTAAAAGGAAAAGGCCACTTTTCAGCCGAGTTATAGATGAATACGTGTTTTTATTGATGAATTCACGTAAACAAGAGACTGAAAATATGAAAATAATATATATAATAACGTTAGGAATTAACCAGGAAAACTATATAGGATTACACGGGGCAATTAGTTACACTATTTAAATAGAAAATTTTAAAGGAAAAGGCCAATTTTCAGCCGTGCTATAGATGAATACGTGTTTTTATTGATGAATTCATGTAAATAAGAGACTGAAAATATGAAAATAATATATATAATTACGTTAGGAATTAACCAAGAAAACTACATAGGATTACAAGGGGCAATTAGTTACACCATTTAAATAGAAAATTTTAAGGAAAAGGCCAATTTTCAGCCGTGCTATAGATGACTACATGTTTTTAATGATGAATTCACGTAAATAAGAGACTGAAAATATGAAAATTACATATATAACGTTAAGAATTAACCAAGAAAACTGTATAGGATTACGGGGGGCAGTTAGTTACACTATTTAAATAGAAAATTTAAAAGGAAAAGGCCACTTTTCAGCCGAGTTATAGATGAATACCTGTTTTTATTGATGAATTCACGTAAATTAGAGACTGAAAATATGAAAATTATATATATAACGTTAGGAATTAACCAAGATAACTATATAGGCTTACAAGGAGCAATTGGTTACACTATTTAAATAGAAAATTTAAAAGGAAAAGGCCAATTTACAGCCGTGCTATTGATGAATACGTAATTTTATTGATGAATTCACGTAAATAAGAGACTGAAAATATGAAAATTATATATATAATTACGTTAGTAATTAACCAAGAAAACAATATAGGATTACAGGGGGAAATTATTTACACTATATTAATGGAAAATTTAAAAGGAAAAGGCCACTTTTCAGCCGAGTTATAGATGAATACCAGTTTTTATTGATAAATTCACGTAAATAAGAGACTGAAAATATGAAAATTATATACATAACGTTAAGAATTAACCAAGAAAACTGTATAGGATTACGGAGAGCAGTTAGTTACACTATTTAAATAGAAAATTTAAAAGGAAAAGGCCACTTTTCAGCCGAGTTATAGATGAATACCAGTTTTTATTGATAAATTCACGTAAATAAGAGACTGAAAATATGAAAATTATATACATAACGTTAAGAATTAACCAAGAAAACTGTATAGGATTACGGAGAGAAGTTAGTTACACTATTAAAATAGAAAATTTAAAAGGAAAAGGCCACTTTTCAGCCGAGTTATAGATGAATACGTGTTTTTATTGATGAATTCACGTAAATAAGAGACTGAAAATATGAAAATTATATATATAATTACGTTAGGAATTAACCAAGAAAACTGTATAGGATTATAGAGGGCTATTAGTTACACCATGTAAATAGAAAATTTTAAAGGAAAAGGCCAATTTTCAGCCGAGTTATAGATGAATACCAGTTTTTATTGATAAATTCACGTAAATAAGAGATTAAAAATATGAAAATTATATATATAACGTTAAGAATTAACCAAGAAAACTGTATAGGATTACGGAGGGCAGTTAGTTACATTATTTAAATAGAAAATTTAAAAGGAAAAGGCCACTTTTCAGCCGAGTTACAGATGAATACCAGTTTTTATTGATAAATTCACATAAATAAGAGACTGAAAATATGAAAATTATATACATAACGTTAAGAATTAACCAAGAAAACTGTAAAGGATTACGGAGAGCAGTTAGTTACACTATTTAAATAGAAAATTTAAAAGGAAAAGGCCACTTTTCAGCCGAGTTATAGATGAATGCGTGTTTTTATTGATGAATTCACGTAAATAAGAGACTGAAAATATGAAAATTATATATATAATTACGTTAGGAATTAACCAAGAAAACTATATAGGATTACAGGGGGCTATTAGTTACACCATTTAAATAGAAAATTTTAAGGAAAAGGCCAATTTTCAGCCGTGCTATAGATAAATACGTGTTTTTATTGATGAATTCATGTAAATAAGAGACTGAAAATATGAAATTTATATATATAACGTTAGGAATTAACCAAGATAACTATATAGGCTTACAAGGAGCAATTGGTTACACTATTTAAATAGAAAATTTAAAAGGAAAAGGCCAATTTTCAGCCGAGTTATAGATGAATACCAGTTTTTATTGATAAATTCACGTAAATAAGAGACTGAAAATATGAAAATTTTATACATAACGTTAAGAATGAACCAAGAAAACTGTATAGCATTACAGAGAGCAGTTAGTTACACTATTAAAATAGAAAATTTAAAAGGAAAAGGCCACTTTTCAGCCGAGTTATAGATGAATACGTGTTTTTATTGATGAATTCACGTAAATAAGAGACTGAAAATATGAAAATAATATATATTTACGTTAGGAATTAACCAGGAAAACTATATAGGATTACACGGGGCAATTAGTTACACTATTTAAATAGAAAATTTTAAAGGAAAAGGCCAATTTTCAGCCGTGCTATAGATGAATACGTGTTTTTATTGATGAATTCATGTAAATAAGAGACTGAAAATATGAAAATAATATATATATAATTACGTTAGGAATTAACCAAGAAAACTACATAGGATTACAGGGGGCAATTAGTTACACCATTTAAATAGAAAATTTTAAGGAAAAGGCCAATTTTCAGCCGTGCTATAGATAATTACGTGTTTTAATTGATGAATTCACGTAAATAAGAGACTGAAATATGAAAATTATATATATAACGTTAGGAATTAACCAAGATAACTATATAGGCTTACAAGGAGCAATTGGTTACACTATTTAAATAGAAAATTTAAAAGGAAAAGGCCAATTTACAGCCGTGCTATTGATGAATACGTAATTTTATTGATGAATTCACGTAAATATGAGACTGAAAATATGAAAATTATATATATAATTACGTTAGGAATTAACCAAGAAAACAATATAGGATTACAGGGGGCAATTATTTACACTATATTAATAGAAAATTTTAAAGGAAAAGGCCACTTTTCAGCCGAGTTATAGATGAATACCAGTTTTTATTGATAAATTCACGTAAATAAGAGACTGAAAATATGAAAATTATATACATAACGTTAAGAATTAACCAAGAAAACTGTATAGGATTACGGAGAGCAGTTAGTTACACTATTTAAATAGAAAATTTAAAAGGAAAAGGCCACTTTTCAGCCGAGTTATAGATGAATACCAGTTTTTATTGATAAATTCACGTAAATAAGAGACTGAAAATATGAAAATTATATACATAACGTTAAGAATTAACCAAGAAAACTGTATAGGATTACGGAAAGAAGTTAGTTACACTATTAAAATAGAAAATTTAAAAGGAAAAGGCCACTTTTCAGCCGAGTTATAGATGAATACGTGTTTTTATTGATGAATTCACGTAAATAAGAGACTGAAAATATGAAAATTATATATATAATTACGTAAGGAATTAACCAAGAAAACTGTATAGGATTACAGAGGGCTATTAGTTACACCATGTAAATAGAAAATTTTAAAGGAAAGGGCCAATTTTCAGCCGTGCTATAGATGAATACGTGTTTTATTGATGAATTTAGGTAAGAAATAGACTGAAAATATGAAAATTAAATATATAACGTTACGAATTTACTGAGAAAACTAAAAGGAAATGTGGGGAGCAATTAACTTCACAATTTGAAGACGATTTGAACGAAAAATACCTATTTTTAGAAAAGTTATTAGCGAATTTATAGTTGAATTTATGTGATTGTATTGATTGACCACTATACCTCGGTTTAGGTAAATAGTGATTTTTCCAGTTTGCATGTTTTATAAAGCAAATAAGAGTGCAGATGGAAGTTTCTACACTAGACGGACCTAATAAAACAAATTAAGCGAAAGAAATGAAGATCTTAAAAATTTTAAAAACTTTAGGAAATTACGATTATGGGAAAACGAATTATGTGGAAATCAATATTTTAGCGGTAGAAATTTATTATAAAAACTATAGATAAATACGGGGGGCGGTTAAATACACTATTAACAAAGAAAATTTAAACGAAAAAGGCCACTTTTCAGCCGAGTTATAGATGAATGCCTGTTTTTATTGATGAATTCACGTAAATAAGAGACTGAAAATATGAAAATTATATATATATATATATATATATATATATATATATATATATATATATATATATATATATATATATATATATATATATATATATATATAATTACGTTAGGAATTAACAAAGAAAACTATATAGGATTACAGGGGGCTATTAGTTACACCATTTAAATAGAAAATTTTAAAGGAAAAGGCCAATTTTCAGCCGTGCTGTAGATGAATACGTGTTTTTATTGATGAATTCACGTAAATAAGAGACTGAAAATATAAAAATAATATATATAACGTTAAGAATTAACCAAGAAAACTGTATAGGATTACGGAGGGCAGTTAGTTACACTATTTAAATAGAAAATTTAAAAGGAAAAGGCCACTTTTCAGCCGAGTTACAGATGAATACCAGTTTTTATTGATAAATTCACGTAAATAAGAGACTGAAAATATGAAAATTATATACATAACGTTAAGAATTGACCAAGAAAACTATATAGGATTACGGAGAGAAGTTAGTTACACTATTAAAATAGAAAATTTAAAAGGAAAAGGCCACTTTTCAGCCGAGTTATAGATGAATGCGTGTTTTTATTGATGAATTCACGTAAATAAGAGACTGAAAATATGAAAATTATATATATAATTACGTTAGGAATTAACCAAGAAAACTATATAGGATTCCAGATGGTAATTAGTGACACCATTTAAATAGAAAATTTTAATTGAAAAGGCCAATTTTCAGCCGTGCTATAGTTGAATACGTGTTTTTATTGATGAATTCACGTAAATAAGAGATTAAATATATGAAAATTATATATATAACGTTAGGAATTAACCAAGAAAACTATACAGGATTACGGGGATATATTAGTTACACTATTTTAATAGAAAATTTTAAAGAAAAAGGCCTATTTTCAGTCGTGATATAGATGAATACGTGTTTTTATTGACGGATTTAAGTAAGAAATAGACTGAAAATATGAAAATTGAATATATAACGTTACGAATTTACTGAGAAAACTATAAGGAAATGTGGGGAGCAATTAACTTTATAATATAAAGTTGATTTAAACGAAATATACCAATTTTTAGAAAAGTTATTATCGAATTTATAGTTGAATTTATGTGATTGTATTGATTGACCACTATATTTCGGTTTAGGTAAATAGTGATTTTTTCCAGTTTGTATGTTTTATAAAGCAAATAAGAGTGCAGATGGTAGTTTCTACACTAGAAAAACCTAATAATATCAAAATAAGCGAAAGAAATGAAGATTTGAAAAATTTTAAAAATTTTAGTAAATTACGATTATGGGAAAACGAATTATGTGGAAATCAATATTTTAGCGGTAGAAATTTAATATAAAAACTATAGATAAATACGGGGGGCTGTTAAATACACTATTAACAAAGAAAATTTGAACGGAAAAGGCCACTTTTCATCCGAGTTATAGATGAATACCTGTTTTTATTGATGAATTCACGTAAATAAGAGAGTGAAAATATGAAAATTATATAAATAACGTTAAGAATTAACCAAAAAAACTGTATAGGATTATGGGTGGCAGTTAGTTACACTATTTTAATAGAAAATTTTAAAGGAAAAGGCCACTTTTCAGCCAAGTTGTAGATGAATACGTGTTTTTATTGATGAATTCACGTAAGTAAGAGACTGAAAATATGAAAATAATATATATAATTACGTTAGGAATTAACCAGGAAAACTATATAGGATTACACGGGGCAATTAGTTACACTATTGAAATAGAAAATTTTAAACGAAAAGGCCAATTTTCAGCCGTGCTATAGATGAATACGTGTTTTTATTGATGAATTCACGTAAATAAGAGACTGAAAATATGAAAATAATATATATAATTACGTTAGGAATTAACCAAAAAAACTACATAGGATTACAGGGGGCAATTAGTTACACCATTTAAATAGAAAATTTTAAGGAAAAGGTCAATTTTCAGCCGTGCTATAGATAATTACGTGTTTTTATTGATGAATTCACGTAAATAAGAGACTGAAAATATGAAAATTATATACATAACGTTAAGAATTAACCAAGAAAACTGTATAGGATTACGGAGAGAAGTTAGTTACACTATTAAAATAGAAAATTTAAAAGGAAAAGGCCACTTTTCAGCCGAGTTATAGATGAATACGTATTTTTATTGATGAATTCACGTAAGTAAGAGACTGAAAATATGAAAATAATATATATAATTACGTTAGGAGTTAACCAGGAAAACTATATAGGATTACAGGGGGCAATAAGTTACACAATTTAAATAGAAAATTTTAAGGAAAAGGCCAATTTTCTGCCGTGCTATAGATAATTACGTGTTTTTATTGATGAATTCACGTAAATAAGAGACTGAAAATATGAAAATAATATATATAATTACGTTAGGAATTAACCAAGAAAACTACATAGGATTACAGGGGGCAATTAGTTACACCATTTAATTAGAAAATTTTAAGGAAAAGGCCAATTTTCAGCCGTGCTATAGATAATTACGTGTTTTATTGATGAATTCACGTAAATAAGAGACTGAAAATATGAAAATTATATATATAACGTTAGGAATTAACCAAGATAACTATATAGGGTTACAAGGAGCAATTGGTAACACTATTTAAATAGAAAATTTAAAAGGAAAAGGCCAATTTTCAGCCGAGTTATAGATGAATACCAGTTTTTATTGATAAATTCACGTAAATAAGAGACTGAAAATATGAAAATTATATACATAACGTTAAGAATTAACCAAGAAAACTGTATAGCATTACAGAGAGCAGTTAGTTACACTATTAAAATAGAAAATTTAAAAGGAAAAGGCCACTTTTCAGCCGAGTTATAGATGAATACGTGTTTTTATTGATGAATTCACGTAAATAAGAGACTGAAAATATGAAAATTATATACATAACGTTAAGAATTAACCAAGAAAACTGTATAGGATTACGGAGAGCAGTTAGTTACACTATATAAATAGAAAATTTAAAAGGAAAAGGCCACTTTTCAGCCGAGTTATAGATGAATACCAGTTTTTATTGATAAATTCACGTAAATAAGAGACTGAAAATGTGAAAATTATATACATAACGTTAAGAATTAACCAAGAAAACTGTATAGGGTTACGGAGAGAAGTTAGTTACACTATTAAAATAGAAAATTTAAAAGGAAAAGGCCACTTTTCAGCCGAGTTATAGATAAATACGTGTTTTTATTGATGAATTCACGTAAATAAGAGACTGAAAATATGAAAATTATATACATAACGTTAAGAATTAACCAAGAAAACTGTATAGGATTACGGAGAGAAGTTAGTTACACTATTAAAATAGAAAATTTAAAAGGAAAAGGCCACTTTTCAGCCGAGTTATAGATGAATGCGTGTTTTTATTGATGAATTCACGTAAATAAGAGACTGAAAATATGAAAATAATATATATAATAACGTTAGGAATTAACCAGGAAAACTATATAGGATTACACGGGGCAATTAGTTACACCATTTAAATAGAAAATTTTAAGGAAAAGGCCAATTTACAGCCGTGCTATTGATGAATACGTAATTTTATTGATGAATTCACGTAAATAAGAGACTGAAAATATGAAAATTATATATATAACGTTAGGAATGAACCAAGATAACTATATAGGCTTACAAGGAGCAATTGGTTACACTATTTAAATAGAAAATTTAAAAGGAAAAGGCCAATTTACAGCCGTGCTATTGATGAATACGTAATTTTATTGATGAATTCACTTAAATAAGAGACTGAAAATATGAAAATTATATATATAATTACGTTAGGAATTAACCAAGAAAACAATATAGGATTACAGGGGGCAATTATTTACACTATATTAATAGAAAATTTTAAAGGAAAAGGCCACTTTTCAGCCGAGTTATAGATGAATACCAGTTTTTATTGATAAATTCACGTAAATAAGAGACTGAAAATATGAAAATTATATACATAACGTTAAGAATTAACCAAGAAAACTGTATAGGATTACGGAGAGCAGTTAGTTACACTATATAAATAGAAAATTTAAAAGGAAAAGGCCACTTTTCAGCCGAGTTATAGATGAATACCAGTTTTTATTGATAAATTCACGTAAATAAGAGACTGAAAATGTGAAAATTATATACATAACGTTAAGAATTAACCAAGAAAACTGTATAGGGTTACGGAGAGAAGTTAGTTACACTATTAAAATAGAAAATTTAAAAGGAAAAGGCCACTTTTCAGCCGAGTTATAGATGAATACGTGTTTTTATTGATGAATTCACGTAAATAAGAGACTGAAAATATGAAAATTATATACATAACGTTAAGAATTAACCAAGAAAACTGTATAGGATTACGGAGAGAAGTTAGTTACACTATTAAAATAGAAAATTTAAAAGGAAAAGGCCACTTTTCAGCCGAGTTATAGATGAATGCGTGTTTTTATTGATGAATTCACGTAAATAAGAGACTGAAAATATGAAAATTATATATATAATTACGTTAGGAATTAACCAAGAAAACTATATAGGATTACAGAGGGCTATTAGTTACACCATGTAAATAGAAAATTTTAAAGGAAAAGGCCAATTTTCAGCCGTGCTATAGATGAATACGTGTTTTATTGATGAATTTAGGTAAGAAATAGACTGAAAATATGAAAATTAAATATATAACGTTACGAATTTACTGAGAAAACTAAAAGGAAATGTGGGGAGCAATTAACTTCACAATTTGAAGACGATTTGAACGAAAAATACCTATTTTTAGAAAAGTTGTTAGCGAATTTATAGTTGAATTTATGTGATTGTATTGATTGACCACTATACCTCGGTTTAGGTAAATAGTGATTTTTCCAGTTTGCATGTTTTATAAAGCAAATAAGAGTGCAGATGGAAGTTTCTACACTAGACGGACCTAATAAAAGCAAATTAAGCGAAAGAAATGAAGATCTTAAAAATTTTAAAAATTTTAGGAAATTACGATTATGGGAAAACGAATTATGTGGAAATCAATATTTTAGCGGTAGAAATTTATTATAAAAACTATAGATAAATACGGGGGGCGGTTAAATACACTATTAACAAAGAAAATTTAAACGGAAAAGGCCACTTTTCAGCCGAGTTATAGAAGAATGCCTGTTTTTATTGATGAATTCACGTAAATAAAAGACTGAAAATATGAAAATTATATATATATATATATATATATATATATAAATATATAAATATATATATATATATATATATATATATATATATATATATATATATATATATAATTACGTTAGGAATTAACAAAGAAAACTATATAGGATTACAGGGGGCTATTAGTTACACCATTTAAATAGAAAATTTTAAAGGAAAAGGCCACTTTTCAGCCGAGTTATAGATGAATATGTGTTTTTATTGATGAATTCACGTAAATAAGATACTGAAAATATGAAAATTATATATATAATTACGTTCGGAATTTACCAGAAAAACTATATAGGATTACGGAGGGAAGTTAGTTACACTATTTAAATAGAAAATTTAAAAGGAAAAGGCCACTTTTCAGCCGAGTTACAGATGAATACCAGTTTTTATTGATAAATTCACGTAAATAAGAGACTGAAAATATGAAAATTATATACATAACGTTAAGAATTAACCAAGAAAACTGTATAGGATTACGGAGAGAAGTTAGTTACACTATTAAAATAGAAAATTTAAAAGGAAAAGGCCACTTTTCAGCCGAGTTATAGATGAATGCGTGTTTTTATTGATGAATTCACGTAAATAAGAGACTGAAAATATGAAAATTATATATATAATTACGTTAGGAATTAACCAAGAAAACTATATAGGATTCCAGATGGCAATTAGTGACACCATTTAAATAGAAAATTTTAATTGAAAAGGCCAATTTTCAGCCGTGCTATAGTTGAATACGTGTTTTTATTGATGAATTCACGTAAATAAGAGATTAAATATATGAAAATTATATATATAACGTTAGGAATTAACCAAGAAAACTATACAGGATTACGGGGATATATTAGTTACACTATTTTAATAGAAAATTTTAAAGAAAAAGGCCTATTTTCAGCCGTGATATAGATGAATACGTGTTTTTATTGACGAATTTAAGTAAGAAATAGATTGAAAATATGAAAATTAAATATATAACGTTACGAATTTACTGAGAAAACTATAAGGAAATGTGGGGAGCAATTAACTTTATAATATAAAGTTGATTTAAACGAAATATACCAATTTTTAGAAAAGTTATTATCGAATTTATAGTTGAATTTATGTGATTGTATTGATTGACCACTATATTTCGGTTTAGGTAAATAGTGATTTTTTCCAGTTTGTATGTTTTATAAAGCAAATAAGAGTGCAGATGGTAGTTTCTACACTAGAAAGACCTAAAAATATCAAAATAAGCGAAAGAAATGAAGATTTGAAAAATTTTAAAAATTTTAGTAAATTACGATTATGGGAAAACGAATTATGTGGAAATCAATATTTTAGCGGTAGAAATTTATTATAAAAACCACAGATAAATACGGGGGGCGGTTAAATACACTATTAACAAAGAAAATTTGAACGGAAAAGGCCACTTTTCACCCGAGTTATAGATGAATACCTGTTTTTATTGATGAATTCACGTAAATAAGAAAGTGAAAATATGAAAATTATATAAATAACGTTAAGAATTAACCAAAAAAACTGTATAGGATTATGAGTGGCAGTTAGTTACACTATTTTAATAGAAAATTTTAAAGGAAAAGGCCACTTTTCAGCCAAGTTGTAGATGAATACGTGTTTTTATTGATGAATTCACGTAAATAAGAGACTGAAAATATGAAAATAATATATATAATTACGTTAGGAATTAACCAGGAAAACTATATAGGATTACACGGGGCAATTAGTTACACTATTGAAATAGAAAATTTTAAACGAAAAGGCCAATTTTCAGCCGTGCTATAGATGAATACGTGTTTTTATTGATGAATTCACGTAAATAAGAGACTGAAAATATGAAAATAATATATATAATTACGTTAGGAATTAACCAAGAAAACTACATAGGATTACAGGGGGCAATTAGTTACACCATTTAAATAGAAAATTTTAAGGAAAAGGCCAATTTTCAGCCGTGCTATAGATAATTACGTGTTTTTATTGATGAATTCACGTAAATAAGAGACTGAAAATATGAAAATTATATATATAACGTTAGGAATTAAACAAGAAAGAACTATATATGGTTACAAGGAGCAATTGGTTACACTATTTAAATAGAAAATTTAAAAGGAAAAGGCCAATTTTCAGCCGTGCTATTGATGAATACTTAATTTTATTGAAGGATTCACGTAAATAAGAGACTGAAAATATGAAAATTATATATATAATTACGTTAGGAATTAACCAAGAAAACAATTTAGGATTACAGGGGGCAATAAGTTACACTATATTAATAGAAAATTTTAAAGGAAAAGGCCACTTTTCAGCCGAGTTATAGATGAATACCAGTTTTTATTGATAAATTCATGTAAATAAGAGACTGAAAATATGAAAATTATATACATAACGTTAAGAATTAACCAAGAAAACTGTATAGGATTACGGAGAGCAGTTAGTTACACTATTAAAATAGAAAATTTTAAAGGAAAAGGCCACTTTTCAGCCGAGTTATAGATGAATACGTGTTTTTATTGATGAATTCACGTAAATAAGATACTGAAAATATGAAAATTATATATATAATTACGTTCGGAATTAACCAGAAAAACTATATAGGATTACGGAGGGAAGTTAGTTACACTATTTAAATAGAAAATTTAAAAGGAAAAGGCCACTTTTCAGCCGAGTTACAGATGAATACCAGTTTTTATTGATAAATTCACGTAAATAAGAGACTGAAAATATGAAAATTATATACATAACGTTAAGAATTAACCAAGAAAACTGTATAGGATTACGGAGAGCAGTTAGTTACACTATTAAAATAGAAAATTTAAAAGGAAAAGGCCACTTTTCAGCCAATTTATAGATGAATACGTGTTTTTATTGACGAATTCACGTAAATAAGAAACTGAAAATATGAAAATTATATATATAATTACGTTAGGAATTAACCAGGAAAACTATATAGGATTACGGAGGGAAGTTAGTTACACTATTTAAATAGAAAATTTAAAAGGAAAAGGCCACTTTTCAGCCAAGTTATAGATGAATACCTGTTTTTATTGATGAATTCACGTAAATTAGAGACTGAAAATATGAAAATAATACATATAATTAAGTTAGGAATTTACCAAGAAAACTATATAGGATTACAGGGGGCAATTAGTTACACCATTTAAATAGAAAATTTTAAGGAAAAGGCCAATTTTCAGCCGTGCTATAGATAAATACGTGTTTTTATTGATGAATTCATGTAAATAAGAGACTGAAAATATGAAATTTATATATATAACGTTAGGAATTAACCAAGATAACTATATAGGGTTACAAGGAGCAATTAGTAACGCTATTTAAATAGAAAATTTAAAAGGAAAAGGCCAATTTTCAGCCGTGCTATTGATGAATACGTAATTTTATTGATGAATTCACGTAAATAAGAGACTGAAAATATGAAAATTATATATATAACGTTAAGAATTAACCAAGAAAACTGTAAAGGCCTACGGGGGGCAGTTAGTTACACTATTTAAATAGAAAATTTAAAAGGAAAAGGCCACTTTTCAGCCGAGTTATAGATGAATACCTGCTTTTATTGATGAATTCACGCAAATAAGATACTGAAAATATAAAAATTATATACATAACGTTAAGAATTAACCAAGAAAACTGTATAGGATTACGGGGGGCAGTTAATAACACTATTAAAATAGAAAATTTTAAAGGAAAAGGCCAATTTTCAGCCGTGCTATAGTTGAATACGTGTTTTTATTGATGAATTCACGTAAATAAGAGACTGAAAATATGAAAATTATATATATAGCGTTAGGAATTAACCAAGAAAACTATATAGGATTACAGAGGGCTATTAGTTACACCATTTAAATAGAAAAATTTAAAGGAAAAGGCCAATTTTCAGCCGTGCTATAGATGAATACGTGTTTTATTGATGAATTTAAGTAAGAAATAGACTGAAAATATGAAAATTAAATATATAACGTTACGAATTTACTGAGAAAACTATAGTAAAATGCGGGGAGCAATTAACTTCACAATTTAAAGACGATTTGAACGAAAAATACCTATTTTTAGAAAAGTTATTAGCGAATTTATAGTTGAATTTATGTGATTGTATTGATTGGCCACTATACCTCGGTTTAGGTAAATAGTGATTTTTCCAGTTAGTATGTTTTATAAAGCAAATAAGAGTGCGGATGGTAGTTTCTACACTAGACGCACATAATAAAAGCAAAATAAGCGAATGAAATGAAGATTTGAAAAATTTTAAAAATTTTGGGAAATTACGATTATGGGAAAACGAATTATGTGGAAATCAATATTTTAGCGGTAGAAATTTATTATAAAAACTATAGATAAATACGGGAGACGGTTAAATACACTATTAAAAAAGAAAATTTGAACGGAAAAGGCCACTTTTCACCCGAGTTATAGATGAATACCTGTTTTTATTGATGAATTCACGTAAATAAGAGACTGAAAATATGAAAATTATATATATAACGTTAAGAATTAACCAAAAAAACTGTATAGGGTTACGGGGGGCAGTCAGTTACACTATTTAAATAGAAAATTTAAAGGGAAAAGGCCACTTTTCAGCCAAGTTATAGATGAATACGTGTTTTTATTGATGAATTCACGTAAATAAGAAACTGAAAATATGAAAATTATATATATAACGTTAAGAATTAACCAAGAAAACTGTAAAGGATTACGGGAGGCAGTTAGTTACACTATTAAAATACAAAATTTAAAAGGAAAAGGCCACTTTTCAGCCGAGTTATAGATGAATACGTGTTTTATTGATGAATTCACGTAAATAAGAGACTGAAAATATGAAAATTACATATATAACGTTAAGAATTAACCAAGAAAACTGTATAGGATTACGGGGGGCAGTTAGTTACACTATTTAAATAGAAAATTTAAAAGGAAAAGGCCACTTTTCAGCCGAGTTATAGATGAATACGTGTTTTTGTTGATGAATTCACGTAAATAAGAGACTGAAAATATGAAAATAATATATGTAATTACGTTAGGAATTAACCAAGAAAACTACATAGGATTACAGGGGGCAATTAGTTACACCATTTAAATAGAAAATTTTAAAGGAAAAGGCCAATTTTCAGCCGTGCTATTGATAAATACGTAATTTTATTGATGAATTCACGTAAATAAGAGACTGAAAATATGAAAATTATATATATATAATTACGTTAGGAATTAACCAAGCAAACTATAT
The DNA here is from genome assembly GCA_036936625.1 of Parnassius smintheus behrii. Lineage (NCBI taxonomy): Eukaryota > Metazoa > Arthropoda > Insecta > Lepidoptera > Papilionidae > Parnassius > Parnassius smintheus. The sequence goes on from JAUPFT010000023.1 coordinate 170,735, forward strand.
AGGATTACAGGGGGCTATTAGTTACACCATTTAAATAGAAAATTTTAAAGGAAAAGGCCAATTTTCAGCCGACTTATAGATGAATACCAGTTTTTATTGATAAATTCACGTAAATAAGAGAGTGAAAATATGAAAATTATATATATAACGTTAAGAATTAACCAACAAAACTGTATAGGATTACGGAGGGCAGTTTGCTACACTATTTAAATAGAAAATTTAAAAGGAAAAGGCCACTTTTCAGCCGTGCTATTGATGAATACGTAATTTTATTGATGAATTCAAGTAAATAAGAGACTGAAAATATGAAAATTATATATATAATTACGTTAGGAATTAACCAAGAAAACTATATAGGATTACACGGGGCAATTAGTTACACTATTGAAATAGAAAATTTTAAACGAAAAGGCCAATTTTCAGCCGTGCTATAGATGAATACGTGTTTTTATTGATGAATTCACGTAAATAAGAGACTGAAAATATGAAAATAATATATATAATTACCTTAGGAATTAACCAAGAAAACTACATAGGATTACAGGGGGCAATTAGTTACACCATTTAAATAGAAAATTTTAAGGAAAAGGCCAATTTTCAGCCGTGCTGTAGATAATTACGTGTTTTTATTGATGAATTCACGTAAATAAGAGACTGAAAATATGAAAATTATATATATAACGTTAGGAATTAACCAAGAAAGAACTATATATGGTTACAAGGAGCAATTGGTTACACTATTTAAATAGAAAATTTAAAAGGAAAAGGCCAATTTTCAGCCGTGCTATTGATGAATACTTAATTTTTTTATATTATATTACTTAATTTTTTTATATTTTTTTTATATTAGTAGTATAGTTGTAGCACGAATGAGTCGGCTCGACCGGGGAAGGACCACGCTCTCACAGAATACCAGCGCGAAATAGTAGCTTAATGCTGCTGTATTTCGTATGGTGAGTGTAGAGAACCGGAGACCCTTTTTACTGGAAATGAGGCATTCCATCTCAGTCCTCACGGGTGACAACGCATCTGCATTTTGATTTGTAATGGAAGATAGATGTAGATGTCTATGGGCCGCAGCAACCACTTACCATCAGGTGGACTGTGTGCTCGTTTGTCACCCTATTCTATAAAAAAAAAAAAAAAAAAATTATTGAAGGATTCACGTAAATAAGAGACTGAAAATATGAAAATTATATATATAATTACGTTAGGAATTAATCAAGAAAACAATATAGGATTACAGGATGCAATAAGTTACACTATATTAATAGAAAATTTTAAAGGAAAAGGCCACTTTTCAGCCGAGTTATAGATGAATACCAGTTTTTATTGATAAATTCACGTAAATAACAGACTGAAAATATGAAAATTATATACATAACGTTAAGAATTAACCAAGAAAACTGTATAGGATTACGGAGAGCAGTTAGTTACACTATTAAAATAGAAAATTTAAAAGGAAAAGGCCACTTTTCAGCCGAGTTATAGATGAATACGTGTTTTTATTGATGAATTCACGTAAATAAGATACTGAAAATATGAAAATTATATATATAAATACGTTAGGAATTAACCAAGAAAACTATATAGGATTACAGAGGGCTATTAGTTACACCATTTAAATAGAAAATTTTAAAGGAAAAGGCCAATTTTCAGCCGTGCTATAGATGAATACGTGTTTTATTGATGAATTTAGGTAAGAAATAGACTGAAAATATGAAAATTAAATATATAACGTTACGAATTTACTGAGAAAACTAAAAGGAAATGTGGGAAGCAATTAACTTCACAATTTAAAGACGATTTGAACGAAAAATACCTATTTTTAGAAAAGTTATTAGCGAATTTATAGTTGAATTTATGTGATTGTATTGATTGACCACTATACCTCGGTTTAGGTAAATAGTGATTTTTCCAGTTTGCATGTTTTATAAAGCAAATAAGAGTGCAGATGGAAGTTTTTACACTAGACGGACCTAATAAAAGCAAATTAAGCGAAAGAAATAAAGATCTTAAAAATTTTAAAAATTTTAGGAAATTACGATTATGGGAAAACGAATTATGTGGAAATCAATATTTTAGCGGTAGAAATTTATTATAAAAACTATAGATAAATACGGGGGGCGGTTAAGTACACTATCAAAGAAAATTTAAACGGAAAAGGCCACTTTTCAGCCGAGTTATAGATGAATGCCTGTTTTTATTGATGAATTCACGTAAATAAGAGACTGAAAATATGAAAATTATATATATAACGTTAAGAATTAACCAAGAAAACTGTAAAGGATTACGGGAGGCAGTTAGTTACACTATTAAAATACAAAATTTAAAAGGAAAAGGCCACTTTTCAGCCGAGTTATAGATGAATACGTGTTTTATTGATGAATTCACGTAAATAAGAGATTGAAAATATGAAAATTACATATATAACGTTAAGAATTAACCAAGAAAACTGTATAGGATTACGAGGGCAGTTAGGTACACTATTTAAATAGAAAATTCAAAAGGAAAAGGCCACTTTTCAGCCGAGTTATAGATGAATACCTGTTTTTATTGATGAATTCACGCAAATAAGAGACTGAAAATATAAAAATTATATACATAACGTTAAGAATTAACCAAGAAAACTGTATAGGATTACGGGGGGCAGTTAGTTACACTATTAAAATAGAAAATTTTAAAGGAAAAGGCCAATTTTCAGCCGTGCTATAGTTGAATACGTGTTTTTATTGATGAATTCACGTAAATAAGAGACTGAAAATATGAAAATTATATATATAGCGTTAGGAATTAACCAAGAAAACTATATAGGATTACGGGGATATATTAGTTACACTATTTAAATAGAAAATTTTAAAGAAAAAGGCCTATTTTCAGCCGTGATACAGATGAATACGTGTTTTTATTGATGAATTTAAGTAAGAAATAGACTGAAAATATGAAAATTATATATATAATTACGTTAGGAATTAACCAAGAAAACTATATAGGATTACAGAGGGCTATTAGTTACACCATTTAAATAGAAAAATTTAAAGGAAAAGGCCAATTTTCAGCCGTGCTATAGATGAATACGTGTTTTATTGATGAATTTAAGTAAGAAATAGACTGAAAATATGAAAATTAAATATATAACGTTACGAATTTACTGAGAAAACTAAAAGGAAATGTGGGAAGCAATTAACTTCACAATTTAAAGACGATTTGAACGAAAAATACCTATTTTTAGAAAAGTTATTAGCGAATTTATAGTTGAATTTATGTGATTGTATTGATTGACCACTATACCTCGGTTTAGGTAAATAGTGATTTTTCCAGTTTGCATGTTTTATAAAGCAAATAAGAGTGCAGATGGAAGTTTTTACACTAGACGGACCTAATAAAAGCAAATTAAGCGAAAGAAATAAAGATCTTAAAAATTTTAAAAATTTTAGGAAATTACGATTATGGGAAAACGAATTATGTGGAAATCAATATTTTAGCGGTAGAAATTTATTATAAAAACTATAGATAAATACGGGGGGCGGTTAAGTACACTATCAAAGAAAATTTAAACGGAAAAGGCCACTTTTCAGCCGAGTTATAGATGAATGCCTGTTTTTATTGATGAATTCACGTAAATAAGAGACTGAAAATATGAAAATTATATATATAACGTTAAGAATTAACCAAGAAAACTGTAAAGGATTACGGGAGGCAGTTAGTTACACTATTAAAATACAAAATTTAAAAGGAAAAGGCCACTTTTCAGCCGAGTTATAGATGAATACGTGTTTTATTGATGAATTCACGTAAATAAGAGATTGAAAATATGAAAATTACATATATAACGTTAAGAATTAACCAAGAAAACTGTATAGGATTACGAGGGCAGTTAGGTACACTATTTAAATAGAAAATTCAAAAGGAAAAGGCCACTTTTCAGCCGAGTTATAGATGAATACCTGTTTTTATTGATGAATTCACGCAAATAAGAGACTGAAAATATAAAAATTATATACATAACGTTAAGAATTAACCAAGAAAACTGTATAGGATTACGGGGGGCAGTTAGTTACACTATTAAAATAGAAAATTTTAAAGGAAAAGGCTACTTTTCAGCCGTGCTATAGTTGAATACGTGTTTTATTGATGAATTCACGTAAATAAGAGACTGAAAATATGAAAATTATATATATAACGTTAGGAATTAACCAAGAAAACTATATAGGATTACGGGGATATATTAGTTACACTATTTAAATAGAAAATTTTAAAGAAAAAGGCCTATTTTCAGCCGTGATACAGATGAATACGTGTTTTTATTGATGAATTTAAGTAAGAAATAGACTGAAAATATGAAAATTATATATATAACTACGTTAGGAATTAACCAAGAAAACTATATAGGATTACAGAGGGCTATCAGTTGCACCATTTAAATAGAAAAATTTAAAGGAAAAGGCCAACTTTCAGCCGTGCTATAGATGAATACGTGTTTTATTGATGAATTTAAGTAAGAAATAGACTGAAAATATGAAAATTAAATATATAACGTTACGAATTTACTGAGAAAACTATAAGAAAATGCGGGGATCAATTAACTTCACAATTTAAAGACGATTTGAACGAAAAATACCTATTTTTAGAAAAGTTATTAGCGAATTTATAGTTGAATTTATGTGATTGTATTGATTGGCCACTATACCTCGGTTTAGGTAAATAGTGATTTTTCCAGTTTGTATGTTTTATAAAGCAAATAAGAGTGCGGATGGTAGTTTCTACACTAGACGGACCTAATAAAAGCAAAATAAGCGAAAGAAATGAAGATTTGAAAAATTTTAAAAATTTTGGGAAATTACGATTATGGGAAAACGAATTATGTGGAAATCAATATTTTAGCGGTAGAAATTTATTATAAAAACTATAGATAAATACGGGGGGCGGTTAAATACACTATTAAAAAACAAAATTTGAACGGAAAAGGCCACTTTTCACCCGAGTTATAGATGAATACCTGTTTTTATTGATGAATTCACGTAAATAAGAGACTGAAAATATGAAACTTATATATATAACGTTAAGAATTAACCAAAAAAACTAAATAGGATTACGGGGGGCAGTTAGTTACACTATTTAAATAGAAAATTTAAAGGGAAAAGGCCACTTTTCAGCCAAGTTATAGATGAATACGTGTTTTTATTGATGAATTCACGTAAATAAGAAACTCAAAATATGAAAATTATATATATAATTACGTTAGGAATTAACCAGGAAAACTATAAAGGATTACGGAGGGAAGTTAGTTACACTATTTAAATAGAAAATTTAAAAGGAAAAGGCCACTTTTCAGCCGAGTTACAGATGAATACCAGTTTTTATTGATAAATTCACGTAAATAAGAGACTGAAAATATGAAAATTATATACATAACGTTAAGAATTAACCAAGAAAACTGTATAGGATTACGGAGAGCAGTTAGTTACACTATTAAAATAGAAAATTTAAAAGGAAAAGGCCACTTTTCAGCCAAGTTATAGATGAATACGTGTTTTTATTGACGAATTCACGTAAATAAGAAACTGAAAATATGAAAATTATATATATAATTACGTTAGGAATTAACCAGGAAAACTATATAGGATTACGGAGGGAAGTTAGTTACACTATTTAAATAGAAAATTTAAAAGGAAAAGGCCACTTTTCAGCCGAGTTACAGATGAATACCAGTTTTTATTGATAAATTCACGTAAATAAGAGACTGAAAATATGAAAATTATATACATAACGTTAAGAATTAACCAAGAAAACTGTATAGGATTACGGAGAGCAGTTAGTTACACTATTAAAATAGAAAATTTAAAAGGAAAAGGCCACTTTTTAGCCAAGTTATAGATGAATACGTGTTTTTATTGACGAATTCACGTAAATAAGAAACTGAAAATATGAAAATTATATATATAATTACGTTAGGAATTAACCAGGAAAACTATATAGGATTACGGAGGGAAGTTAGTTACACTATTTAAATAGAAAATTTAAAAGGAAAAGGCCACTTTTCAGCCGAGTTACAGATGAATACCAGTTTTTATTGATAAATTCACGTAAATAAGAGACTGAAAATATGAAAATTATATACATAACGTTAAGAATTAACCTAGAAAACTGTATAGGATTACGGAGAGCAGTTAGTTACACTATTAAAATAGAAAATTTAAAAGGAAAAGGCCACTTTTCAGCCAATTTATAGATGAATACGTGTTTTTATTGACGAATTCACGTAAATAAGAAACTGAAAATATGAAAATTATATATATAATTACGTTAGGAATTAACCAGGAAAACTATATAGGATTACGGAGGGAAGTTAGTTGCACTATTTAAATAGAAAATTTAAAAGGAAAAGGCCACTTTTCAGCCAAGTTATTGATGAATACCTGTTTTTATTGATGAATTCACGTAAATTAGAGACTGAAAATATGAAAATAATACATATAATTAAGTTAGAAATTTACCAAGAAAACTATATAGGATTACAGGGGGCAATTAGTTACACCATTTAAATAGAAAATTTTAAGGAAAAGGCCAATTTTCAACCGTGCTATAGATAAATACGTGTTTTTATTGATGAATTCATGTAAATAAGAGACTGAAAATATGAAATTTATATATATAACGTTAGGAATTAACCAAGATAACTATATAGGGTTACAAGGAGCAATTGGTAACACTATTTAAATAGAAAATTTTAAAGGAAAAGGCCAATTTTCAGCCGTGCTATTGATGAATACGTAATTTTATTGATGAATTCACGTAAATAAGAGACTGAAAATATGAAAATTATATATATAACGTTAAGAATTAACCAAGAAAACTGTAAAGGCCTACGGGGGGCAGTTAGTTACACTATTTAAATAGAAAATTTAAAAGGAAAAGGCCACTTTTCAGCCGAGTTATAGATGAATACCTGTTTTTATTGATGAATTCACGCAAATAAGATACTGAAAATATAAAAATTATATACATAACGTTAAGAATTAACCAAGAAAACTGTATAGGATTACGGGGGGCAGTTAGTTACACTATTAAAATAGAAAATTTTAAAGGAAAAGGCCAATTTTCAGCCGTGCTATAGTTGAATACGTGTTTTTATTGATGAATTCACGTAAATAAGAGACTGAAAATATGAAAATTATATATATAGCGTTAGGAATTAACCAAGAAAACTATATAGGATTACGGGGATATATTAGTTACACTATTTAAATAGAAAATTTTAAAGAAAAAGGCCTATTTTCAGCCGTGATACAGATGAATACGTGTTTTTATTGATGAATTTAAGTAAGAAATAGACTGAAAATATGAAAATTATATATATAATTACGTTAGGAATTAACCAAGAAAACTATATAGGATTACAGAGGGCTATTAGTTACACCATTTAAATAGAAAAATTTAAAGGAAAAGGCCAATTTTCAGCCGTGCTATAGATGAATACGTGTTTTATTGATGAATTTAAGTAAGAAATAGACTGAAAATATGAAAATTAAATATATAACGTTACGAATTTACTGAGAAAACTATAAGAAAATGCGGGGATCAATTAACTTCACAATTTAAAGACGATTTGAACGAAAAATACCTATTTTTAGAAAAGTTATTAGCGAATTCATAGTTGAATTTATGTGATTGTATTGATTGGCCACTATACCTCGGTTTAGGTAAATAGTGATTTTTCCAGTTTGTATGTTTTATAAAGCAAATAAGAGTGCGGATGGTAGTTTCTACACTAGACGGACCTAATAAAAGCAAAATAAGCGAAAGAAATGAAGATTTGAAAAATTTTAAAAATTTTGGGAAATTACGATTATGGGAAAACGAATTATGTGGAAATCAATATTTTAGCGGTAGAAATTTATTATAAAAACTATAGATAAATACGGGGGGCGGTTAAATACACTATTAAAAAAGAAAATTTGAACGGAAAAGGCCACTTTTCACCCGAGTTATAGATGAATACCTGTTTTTATTGACGAATTCACGTAAATAAGAGACTGAAAATATGAAAATTGTATATATAACGTTAAGAATTAACCAAAAAAACTGTATAGGATTACGGAGGGCAGTTAGTTACACTATTTAAATAGAAAATTTAAAGGGAAAAGGCCACTTTTCAGCCAAGTTATAGATGAATACGTGTTTTTATTGATGAATTCACGTAAATAAGAAACTGAAAATATGAAAATTATATATATAATTACGTTAGGAATTAACCAGGAAAACTATAAAGGATTACGGAGGGAAGTTAGTTACACTATTTAAATAGAAAATTTAAAAGGAAAAGGCCACTTTTCAGCCGAGTTACAGATGAATACCAGTTTTTATTGATAAATTCACGTAAATAAGAGACTGAAAATATGAAAATTATATACATAACGTTAAGAATTAACCAAGAAAACTGTATCGGATTACGGAGAGCAGTTAGTTACACTATTAAAATAGAAAATTTAAAAGGAAAAGGCCACTTTTCAGCCAAGTTATAGATGAATACGTGTTTTTATTGACGAATTCATGTAAATAAGAAACTGAAAATATGAAAATTATATATATAATTACGTTAGGAATTAACCAGGAAAACTATATAGGATTACGGAGGGAAGTTAGTTACACTATTTAAATAGAAAATTTAAAAGGAAAAGGCCACTTTTCAGCCGAGCTACAGATGAATACCAGTTTTTATTGATAAATTCACGTAAATAAGAGACTGAAAATATGAAAATTATATACATAACGTTAAGAATTAACCAAGAAAACTGTATAGGATTACGGAGAGCAGTTAGTTACACTATTAAAATAGAAAATTTAAAAGGAAAAGGCCACTTTTCAGCCAAGTTATATATGAATACGTGTTTTTATTGACGAATTCACGTAAATAAGAAACTGAAAATATGAAAATTATATATATAATTACGTTAGGAATTAACCAGGAAAACTATATAGGATTACGGAGGGAAGTTAGTTACACTATTTAAACAGAAAATTTAAAAGGAAAAGGCCACTTTTCAGCCGAGTTACAGATGAATACCAGTTTTTATTGATAAATTCACGTAAATAAGAGACTGAAAATATGAAAATTATATACATAACGTTAAGAATTAACCAAGAAAACTGTATAGCATTACGGAGAGCAGTTAGTTACACTATTAATATAGAAAATTTAAAAAGAAAAGGCCACTTTTCAGCCAAGTTATAGATGAATACGTGTTTTTATTGACGAATTCACGTAAATAAGAAACTGAAATTATGAAAATTATATATATAATTACGTTAGGAATTAACCAGGAAAACTATATAGGATTACAGAGGGAAGTTAGTTACACTATTTAAATAGAAAATTTAAAAGGAAAAGGCCACTTTTCAGCCGAGTTACAGATGAATACCAGTTTTTATTGATAAATTCACGTAAATAAGAGACTGAAAATATGAAAATTATATACATAACGTTAAGAATTAACCAAGAAAACTGTATAGGATTACGAAGAGCATTTAGTTAGACTATTAAAATAGAAAATTTAAAAGGAAAAGGCCACTTTTCAGCCGAGTTCTAGACGAATACGTGTTTTTATTGATGAATTCACGTAAATAAGAGACTGAAAATATGAAAATTATATATATAACGTTAAGAATTAACCAAGAAAACTGTATAGGATTACGGGGGGCAGTTAAAAAAATTATTTAAATAGAAAATTTAATAGGAAAAGGCCACTTTTCAGCCGAGTTATAGATGAATACCTGTTTTTATTGATGAATTCATGTAAATTAGAGACTGAAAATATGAAAATTATATACATAACGTTAAGAATTAACCAAGAAACTGTATAGGATAACGGAGGCCAGTTAGTAACACTATTAATATAGAAAACTTAAAAGGAAAAGGCTACTTTTCAGCCGAGTTATAGACGAATACGTGTTTTTATTGATGAATTCACGTAAATAAGAGAATGAAAATATGAAAATTATATATATAACGTTAAGAATTAACCAAGAAAACTAAATAGGATTACGGATGGCAGTTAGTAAAACTATTTAAATAGAAAATTTAAAAGGAAAAGGCCACTTTTCAGCCGAATTATAGTTGAATACCTGTTTTTATTGATGAATTCATGTAAATTAGAGACTGAAAATATGAAAATTATATATATAACGTTAAGAATTAACCAAGAAACTGTATAGGATTACGGAGGCCAGTTAGTAACACTGTTAATATAGAAAACTTAAAAGGAAAAGGCTACTTTTCAGCCGAGTTATAGATGAATACGTGTTTTTATTGATGAATTCACGTAAATAAGAGACTGAAAATATGAAAATAATAAATATAATTAAGTTAGGAATATACCAAGAAAACTACCTAGGATTACAGGGGGCAATTAGTAACACCATTTAAATAGAAAATTTTAAGGAAAAGGCCAATTTTCAGCCGTGCTATAGATGAATACGTGTTTTATTGATGAATTTAAGTAAGAAATAGACTGAAAATATGAAAATTAAATATATAACGTTACGAATTTACTGAGAAAACTATAGTAAAATGCGGGGAGCAATTAACTTCACAATTTAAAGACGATTTGAACGAAAAATACCTATTTTTAGAAAAGTTATTAGCGAATTTATAGTTGAATTTATGTGATTGTATTGATTGGCCACTATACCTCGGTTTAGGTAAATAGTGATTTTTCCAGTTAGTATGTTTTATAAAGCAAATAAGAGTGCGGATGGTAGTTTCTACACTAGACGGACCTAATAAAAGCAAAATAAGCGAAAGAAATGAAGATTTGAAAAATTTTAAAAATTTTGGGAAATTACGATTATGGGAAAACGAATTATGTGGAAATCAATATTTTAGCGGTAGAAATTTATTATAAAAACTATAGATAAATACGGGAGACGGTTAAATACACTATTAAAAAAGAAAATTTGAACGGAAAAGGCCACTTTTCACCCGAGTTATAGATGAATACCTGTTTTTATTGATGAATTCACGTAAATAAGAGACTGAAAATATGAAAATTATATATATAACGTTAGGAATTAACCAAAAAAACTGTATAGGGTTACGGGGGGCAGTCAGTTACACTATTTAAATAGAAAATTTAAAGGGAAAAGGCCACTTTTCAGCCAAGTTATAGATGAATACGTGTTTTTATTGATGAATTCACGTAAATAAGAGACTGAAAATATGAAAATTACATATATAACGTTAAGAATTAACCAAGAAAACTGTATAGGATTACGGGGGGCAGTTAGTTACACTATTTAAATAGAAAATTTAAAAGGAAAAGGCCACTTTTCAGCCGAGTTATAGATGAATACGTGTTTTTGTTGATGAATTCACGTAAATAAGAGACTGAAAATATGAAAATAATACATGTAATTACGTTAGGAATTAACCAAGAAAACTACATAGGATTACAGGGGGCAATTAGTTACACCATTTAAATAGAAAATTTTAAGGAAAAGGCCAATTTTCAGCCGTGCTATAGATAAATACGTAATTTTATTGATGAATTCACGTAAATAAGAGACTGAAAATATGAAAATTATATATATATAATTACGTTAGGAATTAACCAAGAAAACTATATAGGATTACAGGGGGCTATTAGTTACACCTTTTAAATAGAAAATTTTAAAGGAAAAGGCCAATTTTCAGCCGTGCTATTGATGAATACGTAATTTTATTGATGAATTCACGTAAATAAGAGACTGAAAATATGAAAATTATATATATATAATTACGTTAGGAATTAACCAAGAAAACTATATAGGATTACAGGGGGCTATTAGTTACACCATTTAAATAGAAAATTTTAAAGGAAAAGGCCAATTTTCAGCCGACTTATAGATGAATACCAGTTTTTATTGATAAATTCACGTAAATAAGAGACTGAAAATATGAAAATTATATATATAACGTTAAGAATTAACCATCAAAACTGTATAGGATTACGGAGGGCAGTTTGTTACACTATTTAAATAGAAAATTTAAAGGGAAAAGGCCACTTTTCAGCCGTGCTATTGATGAATACGTAATTTTTTTGATGAATTCACGTAAATAAGAGACTGAAAATATGAAAATTATATATATATAATTACGTTAGGAATTAACCAAGAAAACTATATAGGATTACACGGGGAAATTAGTTACACTATTGAAATAGAAAATTTTAAACGAAAAGGCCAATTTTCAGCCGTGCTATAGATGAATACGTGTTTTTATTGATGAATTCACGTAAATAAGAGACTGAAAATATGAAAATAATATATATAATTACCTTAGGAGTTAACCAAGAAAACTACATAGGATTACAGGGGGCAATTAGTTACACCATTTAAATAGAAAATTTTAAGGAAAAGGCCAATTTTCAGCCGTGCTGTAGATAATTACGTGTTTTTATTGATGAATTCACGTAAATAAGAGACTGAAAATATGAAAATTATATATATAACGTTAGGAATTAACCAAGAAAGAACTATATTTGGTTACAAGGAGCAATTGGTTACACTATTTAAATAGAAAATTTAAAAGGAAAAGGCCAATTTTCAGCCGTGCTATTGATGAATACTTAATTTTATTGAAGGATTCACGTAAATAAGAGACTGAAAATTTGAAAATTATATATATAATTACGTTAGGAATTAATCAAGAAAACAATATAGGATTACAGGGGGCAATAAGTTACACTATATTAATAGAAAATTTTAAAGGAAAAGGCCACTTTTCAGCCGAGTTATAGATGAATACCAGTTTTTATTGATAAATTCACGTAAATAAGAGACTGAAAATATGAAAATTATATACATAACGTTAAGAATTAACCAAGAAAACTGTAAAGGATTACGGAGAGCAGTTAGTTACACTATTAAAATAGAAAATTTAAAAGGAAAAGGCCACTTTTCAGCCGAGTTATAGATGAATACGTGTTTTTATTGATGAATTCACGTAAATAAGATACTGAAAATATGAAAATTATATATATTATTACGTTAGGAATTAACCAAGAAAACTATATAGGATTACAGAGGGCTATTAGTTACACCATTTAAATAGAAAATTTTAAAGGAAAAGGCCAATTTTCAGCCGTGCTATAGATGAATACGTGTTTTATTGATGAATTTAGGTAAGAAATAGACTGAAAATATGAAAATTAAATATATAACGTTACGAGTTTACTGAGAAAACTAAAAGGAAATGTGGGAAGCAATTAACTTCACAATTTAAAGACGATTTGAACGAAAAATACCTATTTTTAGAAAAGTTATTAGCGAATTTATAGTTGAATTTATGTGATTGTATTGATTGACCACTATACCTCGGTTTAGGTAAATAGTGATTTTTCCAGTTTGCATGTTTTATAAAGCAAATAAGAGTGCAGATGGAAGTTTTTACACTAGACGGACCTAATAAAAGCAAATTAAGCGAAAGAAATAAAGATCTTAAAAATTTTAAAAATTTTAGGAAATTACGATTATGGGAAAACGAATTATGTGGAAATCAATATTTTAGCGGTAGAAATTTATTATAAAAACTATAGATAAATACGGGGGGCGGTTAAGTACACTATCAAAGAAAATTTAAACGGAAAAGGCCACTTTTCAGCCGAGTTATAGATGAATGCCTGTTTTTATTGATGAATTCACGTAAATAAGAGACTGAAAATATGAAAATTATATATATAACGTTAAGAATTAACCAAGAAAACTGTAAAGGATTACGGGAGGCAGTTAGTTACACTATTAAAATACAAAATTTAAAAGGAAAAGGCCACTTTTCAGCCGAGTTATAGATGAATACGTGTTTTATTGATGAATTCACGTAAATAAGAGACTGAAAATATGAAAATTACATATATAACGTTAAGAATTAACCAAGAAAACTGTATAGGATTACGGGGGGCAGTTAGGTACACTATTTAAATAGAAAATTCAAAAGGAAAAGGCCACTTTTCAGCCGAGTTATAGATGAATACCTGTTTTTATTGATGAATTCACGTAAATTAGAGACTGAAAATATGAAAATAATACATATAATTAAGTCAGGAATTTACCAAGAAAACTATAAAGGATTACAGGGGGCAATTAGTTACACCATTTAAATAGAAAATTTTAAGGAAAAGGCCAATTTTCAGCCGTGCTATAGATAAATACGTGTTTTTATTGATGAATTCATGTAAATAAGGGACTGAAAATATGAAATTTATATATATAACGTTAGGAATTAACCAAGATAACTATATAGGGTTACAAGGAGCAATTGGTAACACTATTTAAATAGAAAATTTAAAAGGAAAAGGCCAATTTTCAGCCGTGCTATTGATGAATACGTAATTTTATTGATGAATTCACGTAAATAAGAGACTGAAAATATGAAAATTATATATATAACGTTAAGAATTAACCAAGAAAACTGTAAAGGCCTACGGGGGGCAGTTAGTTACACTATTTAAATAGAAAATTTAAAAGGAAAAGGCCACTTTTCAGCCGAGTTATAGATGAATACCTGTTTTTATTGATGAATTCACGCAAATAAGAGACTGAAAATATAAAAATTATATACATAACGTTAAGAATTAACCAAGAAAACTGTATAGGATTACGGGGGGCAGTTAGTTACACTATTAAAATAGAAAATTTTAAAGGAAAAGGCCAATTTTCAGCCGTGCTATAGTTGAATACGTGATTTTATTGATGAATTCACGTAAATAAGAGACTGAAAATATGAAAATTATATATATAACGTTAGGAATTAACCAAGAAAACTATATAGGCTTACGGGGATATATTAGTTACACTATTTAAATAGAAAATTTTAAAGAAAAAGGCCTATTTTCAGCCGTGATACAGATGAATACGTGTTTTTATTGATGAATTTAGGTAAGAAATAGACTGAAAATATGAAAATTAAATATATAACGTTACGAATTTACTGAGAAAACTAAAAGGAAATGTGGGAAGCAATTAACTTCACAATTTAAAGACGATTTGAACGAAAAATACCTATTTTTAGAAAAGTTATTAGCAAATTTATAGTTGAATTTATGTGATTGTATTGATTGACCACTATACCTCGGTTTAGGTAAATAGTGATTTTTCCAGTTTGCATGTTTTATAAAGCAAATAAGAGTGCAGATGGAAGTTTTTACACTAGACGGACCTAATAAAAGCAAATTAAGCGAAAGAAATAAAGATCTTAAAATTTTTAAAAATTTTAGGAAATTACGATTATGGGAAAACGAATTATGTGGAAATCAATATTTTAGCGGTAGAAATTTATTATAAAAACTATAGATAAATACGGGGTGCGGTTAAGTACACTATCAAAGAAAATTTAAACGGAAAAGGCCACTTTTCAGCCGAGTTATAGATGAATGCCTGTTTTTATTGATGAATTCACGTAAATAAGAGACTGAAAATATGAAAATTATATATATAACGTTAAGAATTAACCAAGAAAACTGTAAAGGATTACGGGAGGCAGTTAGTTACACTATTAAAATAGAAAATTTAAAAGGAAAAGGCCACTTTTTAGCCAAGTTATAGATGAATACGTGTTTTTATTGACGAATTCACGTAAATAAGAAACTGAAAATATGAAAATTATATATATAATTACGTTAGGAATTAACCAGGAAAACTATATAGGATTACGGAGGGAAGTTAGTTACACTATTTAAATAGAAAATTTAAAAGGAAAAGGCCACTTTTCAGCCGAGTTACAGATGAATACCAGTTTTTATTGATAAATTCACGTAAATAAGAGACTGAAAATATGAAAATTATATACATAACGTTAAGAATTAACCTAGAAAACTGTATAGGATTACGGAGAGCAGTTAGTTACACTATTAAAATAGAAAATTTAAAAGGAAAAGGCCACTTTTCAGCCAATTTATAGATGAATACGTGTTTTTATTGACGAATTCACGTAAATAAGAAACTGAAAATATGAAAATTATATATATAATTACGTTAGGAATTAACCAGGAAAACTATATAGGATTACGGAGGGAAGTTAGTTACACTATTTAAATAGAAAATTTAAAAGGAAAAGGCCACTTTTCAGCCAAGTTATAGATGAATACCTGTTTTTATTGATGAATTCACGTAAATTAGAGACTGAAAATATGAAAATAATACATATAATTAAGTTAGGAATTTACCAAGAAAACTATATAGGATTACAGGGGGCAATTAGTTACACCATTTAAATAGAAAATTTTAAGGAAAAGGCCAATTTTCAGCCGTGCTATAGATAAATACGTGTTTTTATTGATGAATTCATGTAAATAAGAGACTGAAAATATGAAATTTATATATATAACGTTAGGAATTAACCAAGATAACTATATAGGGTTACAAGGAGCAATTGGTAACACTATTTAAATAGAAAATTTTAAAGGAAAAGGCCAATTTTCAGCCGTGCTATTGATGAATACGTAATTTTATTGATGAATTCACGTAAATAAGAGACTGAAAATATGAAAATTATATATATAACGTTAAGAATTAACCAAGAAAACTGTAAAGGCCTACGGGGGGCAGTTAGTTACACTATTTAAATAGAAAATTTAAAAGGAAAAGGCCACTTTTCAGCCGAGTTATAGATGAATACCTGTTTTTATTGATGAATTCACGCAAATAAGATACTGAAAATATAAAAATTATATACATAACGTTAAGAATTAACCAAGAAAACTGTATAGGATTACGGGGGGCAGTTAGTTACACTATTAAAATAGAAAATTTTAAAGGAAAAGGCCAATTTTCAGCCGTGCTATAGTTGAATACGTGTTTTTATTGATGAATTCACGTAAATAAGAGACTGAAAATATGAAAATTATATATATAGCGTTAGGAATTAACCAAGAAAACTATATAGGATTACGGGGATATATTAGTTACACTATTTAAATAGAAAATTTTAAAGAAAAAGGCCTATTTTCAGCCGTGATACAGATGAATACGTGTTTTTATTGATGAATTTAAGTAAGAAATAGACTGAAAATATGAAAATTATATATATAATTACGTTAGGAATTAACCAAGAAAACTATATAGGATTACAGAGGGCTATTAGTTACACCATTTAAATAGAAAAATTTAAAGGAAAAGGCCAATTTTCAGCCGTGCTATAGATGAATACGTGTTTTATTGATGAATTTAAGTAAGAAATAGACTGAAAATATGAAAATTAAATATATAACGTTACGAATTTACTGAGAAAACTACAAGAAAATGCGGGGATCAATTAACTTCACAATTTAAAGACGATTTGAACGAAAAATACCTATTTTTAGAAAAGTTATTAGCGAATTCGTAGTTGAATTTATGTGATTGTATTGATTGGCCACTATACCTCGGTTTAGGTAAATAGTGATTTTTCAAGTTTGTATGTTTTATAAAGCAAATAAGAGTGCGGATGGTAGTTTCTACACTAGACGGACCTAATAAAAGCAAAATAAGCGAAAGAAATGAAGATTTGAAAAATTTTAAAAATTTTGGGAAATTACGATTATGGGAAAACGAATTATGTGGAAATCAATATTTTAGCGGTAGAAATTTATTATAAAAACTATAGATAAATACGGGGGGCGGTTAAATACACTATTAAAAAAGAAAATTTGAACGGAAAAGGCCACTTTTCACCCGAGTTATAGATAAATACCTGTTTTTATTGATGAATTCACGTAAATAAGAGACTGAAAATATGAAAATTATATATATCACGTTAAGAATTAACCAAAAAAACTGTATAGGATTACGGAGGGCAGTTAGTTACACTATTTAAATAGAAAATTTAAAGGGAAAAGGCCACTTTTCAGCCAAGTTATAGATGAATACGTGTTTTTATTGATGAATTCACGTAAATAAGAAACTGAAAATATGAAAATTATATATATAATTACGTTAGGAATTAACCAGGAAAACTATAAAGGATTACGGAGGGAAGTTAGTTACACTATTTAAATAGAAAATTTAAAAGGAAAAGGCCACTTTTCAGCCGAGTTACAGATGAATACCAGTTTTTATTGATAAATTCACGTAAATAAGAGACTGAAAATATGAAAATTATATACATAACGTTAAGAATTAACCAAGAAAACTGTATCGGATTACGGAGAGCAGTTAGTTACACTATTAAAATAGAAAATTTAAAAGGAAAAGGCCACTTTTCAGCCAAGTTATAGATGAATACGTGTTTTTATTGACGAATTCATGTAAATAAGAAACTGAAAATATGAAAATTATATATATAATTACGTTAGGAATTAACCAGGAAAACTATATATACCCCTTTGTCGTATCCCCTCAGTTTCAAGGCACTCCCCTTGTTGCCTCAGCCAGTATCGGAATCCTCGGCGTTGACATATCGAGTGACGTGCAGTTTCGTGGTCACTTGGAAGGGAAGGCCAAATTGGCCTCTAAAAAGCTTGGCGTGCTCAGCAGAGCGGGACAGTATTTCATGCCGGCACACCGCCTGCAACTTTACAAGGCGCAGGTTCGGCCGCACATGGAATACTGTTCCCATCTCTGGGCTGGGGCTCCCCAGTACCAGCTCCTTCCACTTGACCGCATCCAGCGCAGAGCGGCTCGAATCGTCGACGACGGAGTGCTTTCCGATCGGCTCGATTCACTGGCGTTGCGAAGAGATGTTGCATCTCTTTGCGTATTTTATCGCATCTATCACGGGGAGTGCTCTGAGGAATTGTTCGGATTAATCCCAGCCGCCAAATTTCGTGAACGCACGACACGGCAAACGTCCCGATACCATCCACACCATCTGGATGCTTGGCGTTCCACCACTGTACGTTTCACAAGGAGTTTTCTTCCACGTACAACCTCTCTGTGGAATAGTTTATCATCGGCGATTTTTCCGGACCGATACGACCTGGGGACCTTCAAGAAAAGAGCTTACTCCTTTCTAAAGGGCCGGCAACGCACCCGCAATTCTCCTGGTGTTGCGGTTGATCATGGGCGGCGGTAGTCACTTAACATCAGGTGAGCCGCATGCTCGTTTGCCCCCTCTTCTATAAAAAAAAAAAAAAAAAAAATATATAGGATTACGGAGGGAAGTTAGTTACACTATTTAAATAGAAAATTTAAAAGGAAAAGGCCACTTTTCAGCCGAGCTACAGATGAATACCAGTTTTTATTGATAAATTCACGTAAATAAGAGACTGAAAATATGAAAATTATATACATAACGTTAAGAATTAACCAAGAAAACTGTATAGGATTACGGAGAGCAGTTAGTTACACTATTAAAATAGAAAATTTAAAAGGAAAAGGCCACTTTTCAGCCAAGTTATAGATGAATACGTGTTTTTATTGACGAATTCACGTAAATAAGAAACTGAAAATATGAAAATTATATATATAATTACGTTAGGAATTAACCAGGAAAACTATATAGGATTACGGAGGGAAGTTAGTTACACTATTTAAATAGAAAATTTAAAAGGAAAAGGCCACTTTTCAGCCGAGTTACAGATGAATACCAGTTTTTATTGATAAATTCACGTAAATAAGAGACTGAAAATATGAAAATTATATACATAACGTTAAGAATTAACCAAGAAAACTGTATAGCATTACGGAGAGCAGTTAGTTACACTATTAAAATAGAAAATTTAAAAAGAAAAGGCCACTTTTCAGCCAAGTTATAGATGAATACGTGTTTTTATTGACGAATTCACGTAAATAAGAAACTGAAATTATGAAAATTATATATATAATTACGTTAGGAATTAACCAGGAAAACTATATAGCATTACGGAGGGAAGTTAGTTACACTATTTAAATAGAAAATTTAAAAGGAAAAGGCCACTTTTCAGCCGAGTTACAGATGAATACCAGTTTTTATTGATAAATTCACGTAAATAAGAGACTGAAAATATGAAAATTATATACATAACGTTAAGAATTAACCAAGAAAACTGTATAGGATTACGAAGAGCATTTAGTTAGACTATTAAAATAGAAAATTTAAAAGGAAAAGGCCACTTTTCAGCCGAGTTCTAGACGAATACGTGTTTTTATTGATGAATTCACGTAAATAAGAGACTGAAAATATGAAAATTATATATATAACGTTAAGAATTAACCAAGAAAACTGTATAGGATTACGGGGGGCAGTTAAAAAAATTATTTAAATAGAAAATTTAATAGGAAAAGGCCACTTTTCAGCCGAGTTATAGATGAATACCTGTTTTTATTGATGAATTCATGTAAATTAGAGACTGAAAATATGAAAATTATATACATAACGTTAAGAATTAACCAAGAAACTGTATAGGATAACGGAGGCCAGTTATTAACACTATTAATATAGAAAACTTAAAAGGAAAAGGCTACTTTTCAGCCGAGTTATAGACGAATACGTGTTTTTATTGATGAATTCACGTAAATAAGAGAATGAAAATATGAAAATTATATATATAACGTTAAGAATTAACCAAGAAAACTAAATAGGATTACGGATGGCAGTTAGTAAAACTATTTAAATAGAAAATTTAAAAGGAAAAGGCCACTTTTCAGCCGAATTATAGTTGAATACCTGTTTTTATTGATGAATTCATGTAAATTAGAGACTGAAAATATGAAAATTATATATATAACGTTAAGAATTAACCAAGAAACTGTATAGGATTACGGAGGCCAGTTAGTAACACTGTTAATATAGAAAACTTAAAAGGAAAAGGCTACTTTTCAGCCGAGTTATAGATGAATACGTGTTTTTATTGATGAATTCACGTAAATAAGAGACTGAAAATATGAAAATAATAAATATAATTAAGTTAGGAATATACCAAGAAAACTACATAGGATTACAGGGGGCAATTAGTAACACCATTTAAATAGAAAATTTTAAGGAAAAGGCCAATTTTCAGCCGTGCTATAGATGAATACGTGTTTTATTGATGAATTTAAGTAAGTAATAGACTGAAAATATGAAAATTAAATATATAACGTTACGAATTTACTGAGTAAACTATAGTAAAATGCGGGGAGCAATTAACTTCACAATTTAAAGACGATTTGAACGAAAAATACCTATTTTTAGAAAAGTTATTAGCGAATTTATAGTTGAATTTATGTGATTGTATTGATTGGCCACTATACCTCGGTTTAGGTAAATAGTGATTTTTCCAGTTAGTATGTTTTATAAAGCAAATAAGAGTGCGGATGGTAGTTTCTACACTAGACGGACCTAATAAAAGCAAAATAAGCGAAAGAAATGAAGATTTGAAAAATTTTAAAAATTTTGGGAAATTACGATTATGGGAAAACGAATTATGTGGAAATCAATATTTTAGCGGTAGAAATTTATTATAAAAACTATAGATAAATACGGGAGACGGTTAAATACACTATTAAAAAAGAAAATTTGAACGGAAAAGGCCACTTTTCACCCGAGTTATAGATGAATACCTGTTTTTATTGATGAATTCACGTAAATAAGAGACTGAAAATATGAAAATTATATATATAACGTTAAGAATTAACCAAAAAAACTGTATAGGGTTACGGGGGGCAGTCAGTTACACTATTTAAATAGAAAATTTAAAGGGAAAAGGCCACTTTTCAGCCAAGTTATAGATGAATACGTGTTTTTATTGATGAATTCACGTAAATAAGAGACTGAAAATATGAAAATTACATATATAACGTTAAGAATTAACCAAGAAAACTGTATAGGATTACGGGGGGCAGTTAGTTACACTATTTAAATAGAAAATTTAAAAGGAAAAGGCCACTTTTCAGCCGAGTTATAGATGAATACGTGTTTTTGTTGATGAATTCACGTAAATAAGAGACTGAAAATATGAAAATAATATATGTAATTACGTTAGGAATTAACCAAGAAAACTACATAGGATTACAGGGGGCAATTAGTTACACCATTTAAATAGAAAATTTTAAGGAAAAGGCCAATTTTCAGCCGTGCTATAGATAAATACGTAATTTTATTGATGAATTCACGTAAATAAGAGACTGAAAATATGAAAATTATATATATATAATTACGTTAGGAATTAACCAAGAAAACTATATAGGATTACAGGGGGCTATTAGTTACACCATTTAAATAGAAAATTTTAAAGGAAAAGGCCAATTTTCAGCCGTGCTATTGATGAATACGTAATTTTATTGATGAATTCACGTAAATAAGAGACTGAAAATATGAAAATTATATATATATATATAATTACGTTAGGAATTAACCAAGAAAACTATATAGGATTACAGGGGGCTATTAGTTACACCATTTAAATAGAAAATTTTAAAGGAAAAGGCCAATTTTCAGCCGACTTATAGATGAATACCAGTTTTTATTGATAAATTCACGTAAATAAGAGACTGAAAATATGAAAATTATATATATAACGTTAAGAATTAACCAACAAAACTGTATAGGATTACGGAGGGCAGTTTGTTACACTATTTAAATAGAAAATTTAAAGGGAAAAGGCCACTTTTCAGCCGTGCTATTGATGAATACGTAATTTTATTGATGAATTCACGTAAATAAGAGACTGAAAATATGAAAATTATATATATATAATTACGTTAGGAATTAACCAAGAAAACTGTATAGGATTACACGGGGCAATGAGTTACACTATTGAAATAGAAAATTTTAAACGAAAAGGCCAATTTTCAGCCGTGCTATAGATGAATACGTGTTTTTATTGATGAATTCACGTAAATAAGAGACTGAAAATATGAAAATAATATATATAATTACCTTAGGAATTAACCAAGAAAACTACATAGGATTACAGGGGGCAATTAGTTACACCATTTAAATAGAAAATTTTAAGGAAAAGGCCAATTTTCAGCCGTGCTGTAGATAATTACGTGTTTTTATTGATGAATTCACGTAAATAAGAGACTGAAAATATGAAAATTATATATATAACGTTAGGAATTAACCAAGAAAGAACTATATTTGGTTACAAGGAGCAATTGGTTACACTATTTAAATAGAAAATTTAAAAGGAAAAGGCCAATTTTCAGCCGTGCTATTGATGAATACTTAATTTTATTGAAGGATTCACGTAAATAAGAGACTGAAAATTTGAAAATTATATATATAATTACGTTAGGAATTAATCAAGAAAACAATATAGGATTACAGGGGGCAATAAGTTACACTATATTAATAGAAAATTTTAAAGGAAAAGGCCACTTTTCAGCCGAGTTATAGATGAATACCAGTTTTTATTGATAAATTCACGTAAATAAGAGACTGAAAATATGAAAATTATATACATAACGTTAAGAATTAACCAAGAAAACTGTAAAGGATTACGGAGAGCAGTTAGTTACACTATTAAAATAGAAAATTTAAAAGGAAAAGGCCACTTTTCAGCCGAGTTATAGATGAATACGTATTTTTATTGATGAATTCACGTAAATAAGATACTGAAAATATGAAAATTATATATATAATTACGTTAGGAATTAACCAAGAAAACTATATAGGATTACAGAGGGCTATTAGTTACACCATTTAAATAGAAAATTTTAAAGGAAAAGGCCAATTTTCAGCCGTGCTATAGATGAATACGTGTTTTATTGATGAATTTAGGTAAGAAATAGACTGAAAATATGAAAATTAAATATATAACGTTACGAATTTACTGAGTAAACTATAGTAAAATGCGGGGAGCAATTAACTTCACAATTTAAAGACGATTTGAACGAAAAATACCTATTTTTAGAAAAGTTATTAGCGAATTTATAGTTGAATTTATGTGATTGTATTGATTGGCCACTATACCTCGGTTTAGGTAAATAGTGATTTTTCCAGTTAGTATGTTTTATAAAGCAAATAAGAGTGCGGATGGTAGTTTCTACACTAGACGGACCTAATAAAAGCAAAATAAGCGAAAGAAATGAAGATTTGAAAAATTTTAAAAATTTTGGGAAATTACGATTATGGGAAAACGAATTATGTGGAAATCAATATTTTAGCGGTAGAAATTTATTATAAAAACTATAGATAAATACGGAAGACGGTTAAATACACTATTAAAAAAGAAAATTTGAACGGAAAAGGCCACTTTTCACCCGAGTTATAGATGAATACCTGTTTTTATTGATGAATTCACGTAAATAAGAGACTGAAAATATGAAAATTATATATATAACGTTAAGAATTAACCAAAAAAACTGTATAGGGTTACGGGGGGCAGTCAGTTACACTATTTAAATAGAAAATTTAAAGGGAAAAGGCCACTTTTCAGCCAAGTTATAGATGAATACGTGTTTTTATTGATGAATTCACGTAAATAAGAGACTGAAAATATGAAAATTACATATATAACGTTAAGAATTAACCAAGAAAACTGTATAGGATTACGGGGGGCAGTTAGTTACACTATTTAAATAGAAAATTTAAAAGGAAAAGGCCACTTTTCAGCCGAGTTATAGATGAATACGTGTTTTTGTTGATGAATTCACGTAAATAAGAGACTGAAAATATGAAAATAATATATGTAATTACGTTAGGAATTAACCAAGAAAACTACATAGGATTACAGGGGGCAATTAGTTACACCATTTAAATAGAAAATTTTAAGGAAAAGGCCAATTTTCAGCCGTGCTATAGATAAATACGTAATTTTATTGATGAATTCACGTAAATAAGAGACTGAAAATATGAAAATTATATATATATAATTACGTTAGGAATTAACCAAGAAAACTATATAGGATTACAGGGGGCTATTAGTTACACCATTTAAATAGAAAATTTTAAAGGAAAAGGCCAATTTTCAGCCGTGCTATTGATGAATACGTAATTTTATTGATGAATTCACGTAAATAAGAGACTGAAAATATGAAAATTATATATATATATAATTACGTTAGGAATTAACCAAGAAAACTATATAGGATTACAGGGGGCTATTAGTTACACCATTTAAATAGAAAATTTTAAAGGAAAAGGCCAATTTTCAGCCGACTTATAGATGAATACCAGTTTTTATTGATAAATTCACGTAAATAAGAGACTGAAAATATGAAAATTATATATATAACGTTAAGAATTAACCAACAAAACTGTATAGGATTACGGAGGGCAGTTTGTTACACTATTTAAATAGAAAATTTAAAGGGAAAAGGCCACTTTTCAGCCGTGCTATTGATGAATACGTAATTTTATTGATGAATTCACGTAAATAAGAGACTGAAAATATGAAAATTATATATATATAATTACGTTAGGAATTAACCAAGAAAACTATATAGGATTACACGGGGCAATTAGTTACACTATTGAAATAGAAAATTTTAAACGAAAAGGCCAATTTTCAGCCGTGCTATAGATGAATACGTGTTTTTATTGATGAATTCACGTAAATAAGAGACTGAAAATATGAAAATAATATATATAATTACCTTAGGAATTAACCAAGAAAACTACATAGGATTACAGGGGGCAATTAGTTACACCATTTAAATAGAAAATTTTAAGGAAAAGGCCAATTTTCAGCCGTGCTGTAGATAATTACGTGTTTTTATTGATGAATTCACGTAAATAAGAGACTGAAAATATGAAAATTATATATATAACGTTAGGAATTAACCAAGAAAGAACTATATTTGGTTACAAGGAGCAATTGGTTACACTATTTAAATAGAAAATTTAAAAGGAAAAGGCCAATTTTCAGCCGTGCTATTGATGAATACTTAATTTTATTGAAGGATTCACGTAAATAAGAGACTGAAAATTTGAAAATTATATATATAATTACGTTAGGAATTAATCAAGAAAACAATATAGGATTACAGGGGGCAATAAGTTACACTATATTAATAGAAAATTTTAAAGGAAAAGGCCACTTTTCAGCCGAGTTAAAGATGAATACCAGTTTTTATTGATAAATTCACGTAAATAAGAGACTGAAAATATGAAAATTATATACATAACGTTAAGAATTAACCAAGAAAACTGTAAAGGATTACGGAGAGCAGTTAGTTACACTATTAAAATAGAAAATTTAAAAGGAAAAGGCCACTTTTCAGCCGAGTTATAGATGAATACGTGTTTTTATTGATGAATTCACGTAAATAAGATACTGAAAATATGAAAATTATATATATAATTACGTTAGGAATTAACCAAGAAAACTATATAGGATTACAGAGGGCTATTAGTTACACCATTTAAATAGAAAATTTTAAAGGAAAAGGCCAATTTTCAGCCGTGCTATAGATGAATACGTGTTTTATTGATGAATTTAGGTAAGAAATAGACTGAAAATATGAATATTAAATATATAACGTTACGAATTTACTGAGAAAACTAAAAGGAAATGTGGGAAGCAATTAACTTCACAATTTAAAGACGATTTGAACGAAAAATACCTATTTTTAGAATAGTTATTAGCGAATTTATAGTTGAATTTATGTGATTGTATTGATTGACCACTATACCTCGGTTTAGGTAAATAGTGATTTTTCCAGTTTGCATGTTTTATAAAGCAAATAAGAGTGCAGATGGAAGTTTTTACACTAGACGGACCTAATAAAAGCAAATTAAGCGAAAGAAATAAAGATCTTAAAAATTTTAAAAATTTTAGGAAATTACGATTATGGGAAAACGAATTATGTGGAAATCAATATTTTAGCGGTAGAAATTTATTATAAAAACTATAGATAAATACGGGGGGCGGTTAAGTACACTATCAAAGAAAATTTAAACGGAAAAGGCCACTTTTCAGCCGAGTCAAGATAACTATATAGGGTTACAAGGAGTAATTGGTTACACGATTTAAATAGAAAATTTAAAAGGAAAAGGCCAATTTTCACCCGTGCTATTGATGAATACATAATTTTATTGACGAATTCACGTAAATAAGAGACTGAAAATATGAAAATTATATATATAACGTTAAGAATTAACCAAGAAAACTTTAAAGGATTACGGGGGGCAGTTAGTTACACTATTTAAATAGAAAATTTAAAAGAAAAAGGCCACTTTTCAGCCGAGTTATAGATGAATACCTGTTTTTATTGATGAATTCACGCAAATAAGAGAATGAAAATATAAAAATTATATACATAACGTTAAGAATTAACAAAAAACCTGTATAGGATTACGGGGGGCAGTTAGTTTCACTATTAAAATAGAAAATTTCAAAGGAAAAGGCCACTTTTCAGCCGATTTATAGAAGAATACCTGTTTTTATTTATGAATTCACGTAATTAAGAGACTGAAAATATGAAAATATATATATAATTACGTTAGGAATCAACCAAGAAAACTATATAGGATTCCAGGGGGCAATTAGTGACACCATTTAAATAGAAAATTTTAAAGGAAAAGGCCAATTTTCAGCCGTGCTATAGTTGAATACGTGTTTTTATTGATGAATTCACGTAAATAAGAGACTGAAAATATGAAAATTATATATATAACGTTAGGAAATAACCAAGAAAACTATATAGGATTACGGGGATATATTAGTTACACTATTTAAGTAGAAAATTTTAAAGAAAAAGGCCTATTTTCAGCCGTGATATAGATGAATACGTGTTTTATTGATGAATTTAAGTAAGAAATAGACTGAAAATATGAAAATTAAATATATAACGTTACGAATTTACTGAGAAAACTATAAGGAAATGTGGGCAGCAATTAACTTTATAATTTGAAGTTGATTTAAACGAAATATACCAATTTATAGAAAAGTTATTATCGAATTTATAGTTGAATTTACGTGATTGTATTGATTGACCACTATATCTCGGTTTAGGTAAATAGTGATTTTTTCCAGTTTGTATGTTTTATAAAGTAAATAAGAGTGAAGATGGTAGTTTCTACACTAGACAGACCTAATAATATCAAAATAAGCGAAAGAAATTAAGATTTGAAAAATTTTAAAAATTTTAGGAAATTGCGATTATGGGAAAACGAATTATGTGGAAATCAATATTTTAGCGGTAGAAATTTATTATAAAAACTATAGATAAATACGGGGGGCGGTTAAATACACTATTAACAAAGAAAATTTAAACGGAAAAGGCCACTTTTCAGCCGAGTTATAGATGAATACCTGTTTTTATTGATGAATTCACGTAAATAAGAGACTGAAAATATAAAAATTATATATATAACGTTAAGAATTAACCAAGAAAACTGTATAGGATTACGGGAGGCAGTTAGTTACACTAATTAAATAGAAAATTTAAAAGGAAAAGGACACTTTTCAGCCGAGTTATAGATGAATACCTGTTTTTATTGATGAATTCACGTAAATTAGAGACTAGACTTGGCTACCCAGACATCTGCTCCTATTGAGCAGCATAATGATTTGACATGTAATTTGGAATCCGTTCCAAGTAATTTAAATTAGAAAATGAGACAATAGAGGTAATCTCTAGCAATTATAATAATTTAAATAGTTTAGAATGTAGCTTACAAATCCCTAATAGTTGCAATTGTATAACTCCACAAAATGATATTAAAAATTGTTTACACCTGGTGCATCAGAATATACAAGGCATGATAGGCAAAGAGCTAGAAATTGAATTGTTTTTAAATAGCAACAATATTCATATTTTATGTATTACTGAACATTGGTTAAAAGCTCATAATTTAATGTTTAACTTTAGTAATCACCAGGTGCTCAGTTCTTTCAATAGAGAAACGATTTTAAGAGGTGGCTCCTTAATTTTAGCTAGTAAATTATTATCATATAAAGAACGTAAAGATATTGTGAGCCTCTCTGTTGAGCGAACTGTAGAAATGGCATGTGTTGAGTTTGAGCACCTCATTGTTGTGAGCGTTTACAGACCCCCATGTTCATTATATGATACTTTTGAAAAAATTATGGAGGAAGTTTTCGCTAAGCTTAATAAACAGAATAAATCTGTTGTAATATGTGGAGACTTTAATATCAATCTCCTAGAAGCTTCCTCCACTAATATTAAATTTAGATCATTGTTTAAATCCTATGGTCTTTTTAATTTATTTTTGGAGCCAACACGTATTGCTGAATCTAGTGCAACATGTATAGATAACATTTTTACAAATGCTAAGCCGTTCAATAAATGTATTATTCAAAAATTGAGCTCTGATCACTGTGGACAATTTGTTTCATTACCTTATGTTCACAAAAAGCAAGTAGATAAAAAAGTAGTGTTTGTTCCAGTAAATGCACATCGCTTGGAGAAGTTTAGAAGTAACATAGTAAAAAAACTTCCATTACTTTCATATCAAAATAATCCAAATTTTTTGTATGCAAAATTATTTAAGCTCATTTGCAATGAATTTAATAACACTTTTACTTCTAAAACATTCTCCTTGAATAATCGTAAAGCATTTAATGAATGGGCGACGGTAGGAGTCCATAAGAGTAGACAAAGGTTATATGAACTTTACAATGAAAGGTCATATAATCCTAGCGTCGAATTTAGGGAATATGTAAAAGAATATTCCAAAATATTTAAAAGAGTGTGCTCCTTAGCCAAGTCATTGTATTTAAGCAACAAAATAAAGACTGCTTCTAATAAAATTAAAATGACATGGAGTATAATTAATAGTGAAACTGGTAAGGTCAACTCTCGCAATTCAAACTACCAGTTAAGTTTTAACAATAAATTAACTAAATCAGATCAGGACGTTGCAATGGTTTTTGAGAAATATTTTACTGATATTCCGATCTTAACCACTAAGTCACTGAATTCTTCTCCTACCGTCGCCGAATCATTACTTAAACAAAATGTAAAACTATAGAAACTATAGATAAATACGGGGGGCGGTTAAATACACTATTAACAAAGAAAATTTAAACGGAAAAGGCCACTTTTCAGCCGAGTTATAGATGAATACCTGTTTTTATTGATGAATTCACGTAAATAAGAGACTGAAAATATAAAAATTATATATATAACGTTAAGAATTAACCAAGAAAACTGTATAGGATTACGGGAGGCAGTTAGTTACACTAATTAAATAGAAAATTTAAAAGGAAAAGGACACTTTTCAGCCGAGTTATAGATGAATACCTGTTTTTATTGATGAATTCACGTAAATTAGAGACTGAAAATATGAAAATAATTATATAATTACGTTAGGAATTAACCAAGAAAACTACATATGATTACAGGGGGCAATTAGTTACACCTTTTAAATAGAAAATTTTAAGGAAAAGGCCAATTTTAAGCCGTGCTATAGAAAAATACGTGTTTTTATTGATGAATTCACGTAAATAAGAGACTGAAAATATGAATATTATATATATAACGTTAGGAATTAACCAAGATAACTATATATGGTTACAAGGAGTAATTGGTAACACTATTTATATAGAAAATTTAAAAGGAAAAGGCCAATTTTCAGCCGTGCTATTGATGAATACGTAATTTTATTGATGAATTCACGTAAATAAGAGACTGAAAATATGAAAATTATATATATATATAACGTTAAGAATTAACCAAGAAAACTGTAAAGGATTACGGGGGGCAGTTAGTTACACTATTTAAATAGAAAATTTAAAATGAAAAGGCCACTTTTCAGCCGAGTTATAGATGAATACTTGTTTTTATTGATGAATTCACGTAAATAAGAAACTGAAAATATGAAAATTATATATATAATTACGTTAGGAATTAACCAGGAAAACTATATAGGATTACAGGGGGCAATTAGTTACACTATTTTAATAAAAAATTTTAAAGGAAAAGGCCAATTTTCAGCCGTGCTATAGATGAATACGTGTTTTTATTGATGAATTCACGTAAATAAGAGACTGAAAATATGAAAATTATATACATAACGTTAAGAATTAACCAAGAAAACTGTATGGGATTACGGAGAGCAGTTAATTACACTATTAAAATAGAAAATTTAAAAGGAAAAGGCCACTTTTCAGCCGAGTTATAGATGAATACGTGTTTTATTGATGAATTTAAGTAAGAAATAGACTGAAAATATGAAAATTAAATATATAACGTTACGAATTTACTGAGAAAACTATAAGGAAATGTGGGGAGCAATTAACTTCACAATTTAAAGATGATTTGAACGAAAAATAGCTATTTTTAGAAAAGTTATTAGCGAATTTATAGTTGAATTTATGTGATTGAATTGATTGACCACTATACCTCGGTTTAGGTAAACAGTGATTTTTCCACTTTGTATGTTTTATAAAGCAAGTAAGAGTGCAGATGGAAGTTTCTACACTAAACGGACCTAATAAAAGCAAATTAAGCGAAAGAAATGATGATTTGAAAAATTTTAAAAATTTTAGGAAATTACGATTATGGGAAAACGAATTATGTGGAAATCAATATTTTAGCGGTAGAAATTTATTATAAAAACTATAGATAAATACGGGGGCGGTTAAATACATTATTAACAAAGAAAATTTAAACGGAAAAGGCCACTTTTCAGCCGAGTTATAGATGAATACCCGTTTTTATTGATGAATTCACGTAAATAAGAAACTGAAAATATGAAAATTATATATATAACGTTAAGAATTAACCAAGAAAACTGTATAGGATTACGGGAGGCAGTTAGTTACACTAATTAAATAGAAAATTTAAAAGGAAAAGGCCACTTTTCAGCCGAGTTATAGATGAATACCTGTTTTTATTGATGAATTCACGTAAATTAGAGACTGAAAATATGAAAATAATGTATATAATTACGTTAGGAATTAACCAAGAGAACTACATAGGATTACAGGGGGCAATTAGTTACACCATTAAAATAGAAAATTTTAAGGAAAAGGCCAATTTTCAGCCGTGCTATAGATAAATACTTGTTTTTATTGATGAATTCACGTAAATAAGAGACTGAAAATATGAAAATTATATATATTACGTTAGGAATTAACCAAGATAACTATATAGGGTTACAAGGAGTAATTGGTTACACTACTTAAATAGAAAATTTAAAAGAAAAAGGCCAATTTTCACCCGTGCTATTGATGAATACGTAATTTTATTGATGAATTCACGTAAATAAGAGAC
Source organism: Parnassius smintheus behrii (assembly GCA_036936625.1). Taxonomy (NCBI): domain Eukaryota; kingdom Metazoa; phylum Arthropoda; class Insecta; order Lepidoptera; family Papilionidae; genus Parnassius; species Parnassius smintheus. The sequence continues at coordinate 202,775 of JAUPFT010000023.1, forward strand.
TGAAAATATGAAAATTATATATATAACGTTAAGAATTAACCAAGAAAACTTTAAAGGATTACGGGGGGCAGTTAGTTACACTATTTAAATAGAAAATTTAAAAGAAAAAGGCCACTTTTCAGCCGAGTTATAGATGAATACCTGTTTTTATTGATGAATTCACGCAAATAAGAGAATGAAAATATAAAAATTATATACATAACGTTAAGAATTAACAAATATAGGATTACGGGGGGCAGTTAGTTTCACTATTAAAATAGAAAATTTCAAAGGAAAAGGCCACTTTTCAGCCGATTTATAGAAAATACCTGTTTTTATTTATGAATTCACGTAATTAAGAGACTGAAAATATGAAAATATATATATAATTACGTTAGGAATCAACCAAGAAAACTATATAGGATTCCAGGGGGCAATTAGTGACACCATTTAAATAGAAAATTTTAAAGGAAAAGGCCAATTTTCAGCCGTGCTATAGTTGAATACGTGTTTTTATTGATGAATTCACGTAAATAAGAGACTGAAAATATGAAAATTATATATATAACGTTAGGAAATAACCAAGAAAACTATATAGGATTACGGGGATATATTAGTTACACTATTTAAGTAGAAAATTTTAAAGAAAAAGGCCTATTTTCAGCCGTGATATAGATGAATACGTGTTTTATTGATGAATTTAAGTAAGAAATAGACTGAAAATATGAAAATTAAATATATAACGTTACGAATTTACTGAGAAAACTATAAGGAAATGTGGGCAGCAATTAACTTTATAATTTGAAGTTGATTTAAACGAAATATACCAATTTATAGAAAAGTTATTATCGAATTTATAGTTGAATTTACGTGATTGTATTGATTGACCACTATATCTCGGTTTAGGTAAATAGTGATTTTTTCCAGTTTGTATGTTTTATAAAGTAAATAAGAGTGAAGATGGTAGTTTCTACACTAGACAGACCTAATAATATCAAAATAAGCGAAAGAAATTAAGATTTGAAAAATTTTAAAAATTTTAGGAAATTGCGATTATGGGAAAACGAATTATGTGGAAATCAATATTTTAGCGGTAGAAATTTATTATAAAAACTATAGATAAATACGGGGGGCGGTTAAATACACTATTAACAAAGAAAATTTAAACGGAAAAGGCCACTTTTCAGCCGAGTTATAGATGAATACCTGTTTTTATTGATGAATTCACGTAAATAAGAGACTGAAAATATAAAAATTATATATATAACGTTAAGAATTAACCAAGAAAACTGTATAGGATTACGGGAGGCAGTTAGTTACACTAATTAAATAGAAAATTTAAAAGGAAAAGGACACTTTTCAGCCGAGTTATAGATGAATACCTGTTTTTATTGATGAATTCACGTAAATTAGAGACTGAAAATATGAAAATAATTATAAAATTACGTTAGGAATTAACCAAGAAAACTACATATGATTACAGGGGGCAATTAGTTACACCTTTTAAATAGAAAATTTTAAGGAAAAGGCCAATTTTAAGCCGTGCTATAGAAAAATACGTGTTTTTATTGATGAATTCACGTAAATAAGAGACTGAAAATATGAATATTATATATATAACGTTAGGAATTAACCAAGATAACTATATATGGTTACAAGGAGTAATTGGTAACACTATTTATATAGAAAATTTAAAAGGAAAAGGCCAATTTTCAGCCGTGCTATTGATGAATACGTAATTTTATTGATGAATTCACGTAAATAAGAGACTGAAAATATGAAAATTATATATATATAACGTTAAGAATTAACCAAGAAAACTGTAAAGGATTACGGGGGGCAGTTAGTTACACTATTTAAATAGAAAATTTAAAATGAAAAGGCCACTTTTCAGCCGAGTTATAGATGAATACTTGTTTTTATTGATGAATTCACGTAAATAAGAAACTGAAAATATGAAAATTATATATATAATTACGTTAGGAATTAACCAGGAAAACTATATAGGATTACAGGGGGCAATTAGTTACACTATTTTAATAAAAAATTTTAAAGGAAAAGGCCAATTTTCAGCCGTGCTATAGATGAATACGTGTTTTTATTGATGAATTCACGTAAATAAGAGACTGAAAATATGAAAATTATATACATAACGTTAAGAATTAACCAAGAAAACTGTATGGGATTACGGAGAGCAGTTAATTACACTATTAAAATAGAAAATTTAAAAGGAAAAGGCCACTTTTCAGCCGAGTTATAGATGAATACGTGTTTTATTGATGAATTTAAGTAAGAAATAGACTGAAAATATGAAAATTAAATATATAACGTTACGAATTTACTGAGAAAACTATAAGGAAATGTGGGGAGCAATTAACTTCACAATTTAAAGATGATTTGAACGAAAAATAGCTATTTTTAGAAAAGTTATTAGCGAATTTAGAGTTGAATTTATGTGATTGAATTGATTGACCACTATACCTCGGTTTAGGTAAACAGTGATTTTTCCACTTTGTATGTTTTATAAAGCAAGTAAGAGTGCAGATGGAAGTTTCTACACTAAACGGACCTAATAAAAGCAAATTAAGCGAAAGAAATGATGATTTGAAAAATTTTAAAAATTTTAGGAAATTACGATTATGGGAAAACGAATTATGTGGAAATCAATATTTTAGCGGTAGAAATTTATTATAAAAACTATAGATAAATACGGGGGCGGTTAAATACATTATTAACAAAGAAAATTTAAACGGAAAAGGCCACTTTTCAGCCGAGTTATAGATGAATACCCGTTTTTATTGATGAATTCACGTAAATAAGAAACTGAAAATATGAAAATTATATATATAACGTTAAGAATTAACCAAGAAAACTGTATAGGATTACGGGAGGCAGTTAGTTACACTAATTAAATAGAAAATTTAAAAGGAAAAGGCCACTTTTCAGCCGAGTTATAGATGAATACCTGTTTTTATTGATGAATTCACGTAAATTAGAGACTGAAAATATGAAAATAATGTATATAATTACGTTAGGAATTAACCAAGAGAACTACATAGGATTACAGGGGGCAATTAGTTACACCATTAAAATAGAAAATTTTAAGGAAAAGGCCAATTTTCAGCCGTGCTATAGATAAATACTTGTTATTATTGATGAATTCACGTAAATAAGAGACTGAAAATATGAAAATTATATATATTACGTTAGGAATTAACCAAGATAACTATATAGGGTTACAAGGAGTAATTGGTTACACTACTTAAATAGAAAATTTAAAAGGAAAAGGCCAATTTTCACCCGTGCTATTGATGAATACGTAATTTTATTGATGAATTCACGTAAATAAGAGACTGAAAATATGAAAATTATATATATAACGTTAAGAATTAACCAAGAAAACTTTAAAGGATTACGGGGGGCAGTTAGTTACACTATTTAAATAGAAAATTTAAAAGGAAAAGGCCACTTTTCAGCCGAGTTATAGATGAAAACCTGTTTTTATTGATGAATTCACGCAAATAAGAGACTGAAAATATAAAAATTATATACATAACGTTAAGAATTAACCAAGAAAACTGTATAGGATTACGGGGGGCAGTTAGTTTCACTATTAAAATAGAAAATTTAAAAGGAAAAGGCCACTTTTCAGCCGATTTATAGAAGAATACCTGTTTTTATTTATGAATTCACGTAAATAAGAGACTGAAAATATGAAAATTATATATATATAATTACATTAGGAATTAACCAAGAAAACTATATAGGATTCCAGGGGGCAATTAGTGACACTATTTAAATAGAAAATTTTAAAGGAAAAGGCCATTTTTCAGCCGTGCTATAGTTGAATACGTGTTTTTATTGATGAATTCACGTAAATAAGAGACTGAAAATATGAAAATTATATATATAACGTTAGGAATTAACCAAGAAAACTCTATAGGATTACGGGGATATATTAGTTACACTATTTAAATAGAAAATTTTAAAGAAAAAGGCCTATTTTCAGCCGTGATATAGATGAATACGTGTTTTATTGATGAATTTAAGTAAGAAATAGATTGAAAATATGAAAATTAAATATATAACGTTACGAATTTACTGAGAAAACTATAAGGAAATGTGGGCAGCAATTAACTTTATAATTTCAAGTTGATTTAAACGAAATATACCAATTTATAGAAAAGTTATTATCAATTTTTATAGTTGAATTTACGTGATTGTATTGATTGACCACTATATCTCGGTTTAGGTAAATAGTGATTTTTTCCAGTTTGTATGTTTTATAAAGTAAATAAGAGTGCAGATGGTAGTTTCTACACTAGACAGACCTAATAATATCAAAATAAGCGAAAGAAATTAAGATTTGAAAAATTTTAAAAATTTTAGGAAATTACGATTATGGGAAAACGAATTATGTGGAAATCAATATTTTAACGGTAGAAATTTATTATAAAAACTATAGATAAATACGGGATGCGGTTAAATACACTATTAACAAAGAAAATTTAAACGGAAAAGGTCACTTTTCAGCCGAGTTATAGATGAATACCTGTTTTTATTGATGAATTCAAGTAAATAAGAGACTGAAAATATGAAAATTATATATATAACGTTAAGAATTAACCAAGAAAACTATATAGGAATACGCGAGGCAGTTAGTTACACTAATTAAATAGAAAATTTAAAAGGAAAAGGCCACTTTTCAGCCGAGTTATAGATGAATACCTGTTTTTATTGATGAATTCACGTAAATTAGAGACTGAAAATATGAAAATAATATATATAATTACGTTAGGAATTAACCAAGAAAACTACATAGGATTACAGGAGGCAATTAGTTACACCATTTAAATAGAAAATTTTAAGGAAAACGCCAATTTTCAGCCGTGCTATAGAAAAATACGTGTTTTTATTGACGAATTCACGTAAATAAGAGACTGAAAATATGAAAATTATATTTATAACGTTAGGAATTAACCAAGATAACAATATATGGTTACAAGGAGTAATTGGTTACACTATTTAAATAGAAAATTTAAAAGGAAAAGGCCAATTTTCAGCCGTGCTATTGATGAATACGTAATTTATTGATGAATTCACGTAAATAAGAGACTGAAAATATGAAAATTATATATATAACGTTAAGAATTAACCAAGAAAACTGTAAAGGATTACGGGGGGCAGTTAGTTACACTATTTAAATAGAAAATTTAAAAGGACAAGGCCACTTTTCAGCCGAGTTATAGATGAATACCTGTTTTTATTGATGAATTCACGCAAATAAGAGATTGAAAATATAAAAATTATATACATAACGTTAAGAATTAACCAAGAAAACTGTATAGGATTACGGGGGGCAGTTATTTTCACTATTAAAATAGAAAATTTAAAAGGAAAAGGCCACTTTTCAGCCGATTTATAGAAGAATACCTGTTTTTATTTACGAATTCACGTAAATAAGAGACTGAAAATATGAAAATTATATATATAATTACGTTAGGAATTAACCAAGAAAACTATATAGGATTCCAGGGGGCAATTAGTGACACCATATAAATAGAAAATTTTAAAGGAAAAGGCCAATTTTCAGCCGTGCTATAGTTGAATACGTGTTTTTATTGATGAATTCACGTAAATAAGAGACTGAAAATATGAAAATTATATATATATATATATATAACGTTAGGAATTAACCAAGAAAACTATACAGGTTTACGGGGATATATTAGTTACACTATTTAAATAGAAAATTTTAAAGAAAAAGGCCTATTTTCAGGCGTGATATAGATGAATACGTGTTTTTATTGATGAATTTAAGTAAGAAATAGACTGAAAATATCATCATCATCATTACAGCCTTTCACAAGTCCACTGCTGAACATAGGCCTCCCCCAAGTAATGCCACAAAGCACGGTCCTGAGCCACCTGCATCCATCGACTTCCTGCATGTCTTACCAGGTCGTCACTCCATCTAGTGGGGGGTCGCCCTACACTACGCCTACCGGTACGAGGCTGCCACTCGAGAACCTTTCTTCCCCATCGGTTATCGGTTCTTCGAGCTATATGGCCGGCCCATTGCCACTTCAGCTTACTAATCCGTTGGGCTATGTCGGTCACTCTGGTTTTACTGCGGATATCCTCGTTTCTGAGTCTATCACGCAGAGAAACTCCGAGCATAGCCCTCTCCATAGCTCGCTGAGCGACCTTAAGCGTCCTCATACGGCCAGCAGTGAAGGACCACGTCTCAGATCCATAAGTCATCACTGGCAACACGCACTGGTTGTACAATCTAGTTTTTAGAGATTGAGGTATACCTGACGAAAAGATATGTCGTAATTTCCCGAACGCTGCCCAGCCGAGTTGAATCCGTCGATTGACCTCTCGGTCGAAGTTGGACTTACCTAGTCGGACTATTTGTCCCAGGTAAACGTACTCGTCAACAACTTCGAGCATAGTGCTCCCAACAACTACCGGCATAGGTGTGACATGGACATTGAACATGATCTTTGTTTTGTCCATGTTCATCTTAAGACCTATCCGTTGGGAGGCACTATTGAGGTCATTGAGCATAGTGCTTAAGTCCTCCAGCGATTCTGCCATAAGGACTATATCGTCGGCAAATCGAAGGTGAGTGATGTACTCGCCATTGATGTCAATACCGTATCCTTTCCAGTCCAGTAGCTTGAAAACGTCTTCCAATGCAGCGGTGAAGAGTTTCGGGGATATAACGTCACCCTGTCTTACACCTCTCTGCAGTTGGATAGGTTTCGAGCTCTGGTTCTGTACTCGGATAGCCATCGTAGCCCTACTGTACAAACACTTCAGCACTTCGATATACCGACAGTCAACTTGGCACCGCTGAAGGGACTGTAGCACCGCCCAAATTTCGACGGAATCAAAGGCTTTCTCATAGTCCACATACGCCAGGCAAAGTGGCAGATTGTACTCTTCAGTCTTCTGTACAATCTGCCGCAGGGTATGTATGTGGTCTATGGTACTGAAGCCTTTTCGGAAACCGGCTTGTTCGGGAGGCTGGAAGTCGTCAAGTCTGCGTGCGAGACGATTCGTAATGACTCTCGAAAACAGCACGTAGACGCGGCTCAGAAGGGAAATCGGTCTGTAGTTCTTTAAGAGAGCGTTGTCGCCTTTCTTAAAGAACAAGACCACCGCACTTCTGCTCCACGACTCTGGAGTAGTGCCACCATGGAGGACGGAATTGAAGAGCTTCTGAAGGACTACAAGTACCGGTGTTCCACCCGCTTTCAGAAGCTCCGCTGTAATTCCATCCTCGCCTGGGGCCCTGCCGTTTTTAAGGTGCTGGAGAGCCATTCTAATCTCGCTTAGACTGACGTCCGGGATATCATCGGAATAGTGTCGGATAAGACTTGCTCTTGGATCGTTACTCACACTTGCGTGTGGCTCCAACGATGATGTGTACAGCTGCCCATAGAACCTCTCAATCTCACTCAAAATCTCAGGTGTCCCGGAAACGATGTTGCCACACTCAGTCTTCAGCTTTGACAGTTGGCTCTTTCTGGCAGACAGATCTCTGGCAAAGACTTTGGAGCCCTGGTTCCGCTCGATCGCTTCTTTAATACGAGAAGTATTAAAGTTGCGTAAGTCTCGCCGCATGCATTTGGAGATCTGTCTGTTCAGTTGCCTGTATGCTGTCAAATCTGTTGACGATTGCAGCCTCATCTCCCGTCTAACAGCCATGAGATTAAGAGTGTGATCGGAGAGTTTTTGTGTTCTTCTGCGGCGGGTCTTGCAGAACTTAGCTCCGACCGCATGGACAGTTTCCACGAGCTTGTCGTACTGTCGACTGAAAATATGAAAATTAAATATATAACGTTACGAATTTACTGAGAAAACTATAAGAAAATGTGGGGAGCAATTAACTTTATAATTTAAAGTTGATTTAAACGAAATATACCAATTTATAGAAAAGTTATTATCGAATTTATAGTTGAATTTACGTGATTGTATTGGTTGACCACTATACTGCGGTTTTTTTTTTTTTTTTTTATAGAAGAGGGGGCAAACGAGCATGCGGCTCACCTGATGTTAAGTGACTACCGCCGCCCATGATCAACCGCAACACCAGGAGAATTGCGGGTGCGTTGCCGGCCCTTTAGAAAGGAGTAAGCTCTTTTCTTGAAGGTCCCCAGGTCGTATCGGTCCGGAAAAATCGCCGGTGGTAAACTATTCCACAGAGAGGTTATACGTGGAAGAAAACTCCTTGAGAAACGTACAGTGGTGGACCGCCAAGCATCCAGATGGTGTGGATGGTATCGGGACGTTTGCCGTGTAGTGCGTTCACGAAATTTGGCGGCTGGGATTAATCCGAACAATTTCTCAGAGCACTCCCCGTGATAGATGCGATAAAATACGCAAAGAGATGCAACATCTCTTCGCAGCGCCAGTGAATCGAGCCGATCGGAAAGCACTCGGTCGTCGACGATTCGAGCCGCTCTGCGCTGGATGCGGTCAAGTGGAAGGAGCTGGTACTGGGGAGCCCCAGCCCAGAGATGGGAACAGTATTCAATGTGCGGCCGAACCTGCGCCTTGTAAAGTTGCAGGCGGTGTGCCGGCATGAAATACTGTCCCGCTCTGCTGAGCACGCCAAGCTTTTTAGAGGCCAATTTGGCCTTCCCTTCCAAGTGACCACGAAACTGCACGTCACTCGATATGTCGACGCCGAGGATTCCGATACTGGCTGAGGCAACAAGGGGAGTGCCTTGAAACTGAGGGGATACGACAAAGGGGTTCTTTTTAGCGGTTAACGCGCAAACTTGTGTCTTCTGGGGGTTAAACTGGACTAGATTTAGTCGTCCCCAATCCGAGACTCTGTTCAGCAAAGACTCGACTTCAGACACAAATTTGTCCCGGCGCTCGGAGACGTTTTCCCGAGAAATATTGGCTCGGCCGGTGTAGAGAGCATCACCAGTGCTGTCATCCGCATAGCAATGAATGTTACGGGTATGCAACATATCATTGATATGCAGAAGAAACAGCGTTGGCGATAGCACGCAGCCCTGTGGAACACCAGCATTAATAGGCTTGCAATCGGAGCTTGCACCGTCTACAACGACCTTGATGCTCCGATCTGCAAGAAAGCTGGTGATCCAATCGCACAATTTCTCGGAAAGCCCATAGGAAGGGAGCTTCGAAAGAAGCGCTTTGTGCCAAACCCGATCGAAGGCCTTCGCAATGTCCAAACTAACGGCCAATGCCTCCCCCTTGAAATCTACTGCCTCCGCCCATCTGTGAGTGAGGTAAACCAGAAGATCACCAGCTGACCGACCACGGCGAAAACCGTATTGGCGGTCACTAATCAGCTGGTGATGCTCAAGGTACCTCATGAGCTGGCAGTTTACAATGGACTCCATTGTTTTGGAGAACAAGGAGGTGATGGCGATTGGCCGGTAGTTGGACGGGTCTGAGCGGTCGCCTTTTTTAGGGATCGGGTGGACGAAAGCCGTCTTCCATGATTTTGGGACTACGCCTAGGGAGTAGGAGAACCGGAAAAGACGCGTTAAAACCGGTGCCAACTCTGGAGCACACGTCCTCAGCACAATTGGGGGGATTCCGTCAGGCCCACTCGACTTGTGGATGTCTAGGGAGAGGAGTGCTTTGCGAACCGAGCGCTGTATGAACTGCACTTCCGGCATGGAGCACTCACACCGCGGGATGGTCGGCGGCGTACTCCCCCCGTCATCGAGAGTCGAGTTAGACGCAAAGAAAGAGCCTAGAAGATCGGCTTTCTCCTTTGCAGTATGGGCCAGTGAGTCGTCCTCCCTGTGCAGAGATGGAAGAGATGGCTGACATGATTGATCTGGTAAAGTCATGTAAATACAATGAGGAGCGCTTTGACTCCTTAATAAAACATCAGAGTGAAAATCAACGCTCCATACCATGTTCATCGGGGACAATATGTGTAAATAGCAATGACTCCTTATTTTCACCAACACTCTATGACGGTGCCATAACACAGAATAAAAACTTAAAAAGTAGTTTAAATATTAAAAAACATAAAGTTATTATGTATTGTGATGACATAGGTAAAAATTTGGGCATGATGTTAAATAACAATTTGAAAGGACATTTGATTAGTAATTATTGTATGCCTGGAGCATCGTTTAGTCATATAATGAATAAAGTTTTAACCAGTAAGTTTACTCCTAATAGCACATTAATAATTCTTGTTGGGAGAAGAGGCAATGTAAACAAAAATCAATTATTAAAATATATTGATTACCTCAATAATTTAAATGTACATAAAATTATCTTGTTTACATTGCCTTACATACAGGGTTGGCCACAAGAGAATAAAATAAGATATGATTTAAATTTATTAATGAATAATTTATCATGTAACAATAATTTAAATTTGACATTTAATTGTAACAATTATACCAATAGAATTAATTTAATAGATATTAATAATTTAACTAAGAAATTTTTGACTACAGATAGGTATTACCTATCCAAATATAATTTAAGACAGATAGCAAATGTGCTATCTTATTATTTATATATTAACTCAGCCAAGGACTTGGCTACCCAGACATCTGCTCCTATTGAGCAGCATAATGATTTGACATGTAATTTGGAATCCGTTCCAAGTAATTTAAATTAGAAAATGAGACAATAGAGGTAATCTCTAGCAATTATAATAATTTAAATAGTTTAGAATGTAGCTTACAAATCCCTAATAGTTGCAATTGTATAACTCCACAAAATGATATTAAAAATTGTTTACACCTGGTGCATCAGAATATACAAGGCATGATAGGCAAAGAGCTAGAAATTGAATTGTTTTTAAATAGCAACAATATTCATATTTTATGTATTACTGAACATTGGTTAAAAGCTCATAATTTAATGTTTAACTTTAGTAATCACCAGGTGCTCAGTTCTTTCAATAGAGAAACGATTTTAAGAGGTGGCTCCTTAATTTTAGCTAGTAAATTATTATCATATAAAGAACGTAAAGATATTGTGAGCCTCTCTGTTGAGCGAACTGTAGAAATGGCATGTGTTGAGTTTGAGCACCTCATTGTTGTGAGCGTTTACAGACCCCCATGTTCATTATATGATACTTTTGAAAAAATTATGGAGGAAGTTTTCGCTAAGCTTAATAAACAGAATAAATCTGTTGTAATATGTGGAGACTTTAATATCAATCTCCTAGAAGCTTCCTCCACTAATATTAAATTTAGATCATTGTTTAAATCCTATGGTCTTTTTAATTTATTTTTGGAGCCAACACGTATTGCTGAATCTAGTGCAACATGTATAGATAACATTTTTACAAATGCTAAGCCGTTCAATAAATGTATTATTCAAAAATTGAGCTCTGATCACTGTGGACAATTTGTTTCATTACCTTATGTTCACAAAAAGCAAGTAGATAAAAAAGTAGTGTTTGTTCCAGTAAATGCACATCGCTTGGAGAAGTTTAGAAGTAACATAGTAAAAAAACTTCCATTACTTTCATATCAAAATAATCCAAATTTTTTGTATGCAAAATTATTTAAGCTCATTTGCAATGAATTTAATAACACTTTTACTTCTAAAACATTCTCCTTGAATAATCGTAAAGCATTTAATGAATGGGCGACGGTAGGAGTCCATAAGAGTAGACAAAGGTTATATGAACTTTACAATGAAAGGTCATATAATCCTAGCGTCGAATTTAGGGAATATGTAAAAGAATATTCCAAAATATTTAAAAGAGTGTGCTCCTTAGCCAAGTCATTGTATTTAAGCAACAAAATAAAGACTGCTTCTAATAAAATTAAAATGACATGGAGTATAATTAATAGTGAAACTGGTAAGGTCAACTCTCGCAATTCAAACTACCAGTTAAGTTTTAACAATAAATTAACTAAATCAGATCAGGACGTTGCAATGGTTTTTGAGAAATATTTTACTGATATTCCGATCTTAACCACTAAGTCACTGAATTCTTCTCCTACCGTCGCCGAATCATTACTTAAACAAAATGTAAATGTATGTACAAAGAATTTTACATTTCATAAAGTTTCATCAAAAGATATTGTAAAATATTTTAAGACTATTGATATTAAGAGAACCGCCGATCTGTGGGGGATTTCTGTTGAAGTTATTGCGTCTATAATAGATACAATCGCACCTCAACTATCTATTATTTTTAATAGTAGTATCAAATCTGGTGTGTTTCCTGATTTAATGAAGCATAGTAAAGTAATACCTTTATTTAAATCTGGTAGTACATTGGACCCCTCTAATTTTAGACCTATTTCTGTACTGCCAACACTTAGTAAAATTTTTGAAAAAATTATTCTTGATCAATTGTTAATTTTTTTTAATGTAAATAAATTACTTCATAAAAATCAATTTGGTTTCACAAGGGGTCGCTCGACAACTGATGCTGGTGTTGAGCTGATTAAATATATATTTAATGCATGGGAGAATTCACAGGATGCTTTGGGTTTGTTCTGTGACCTATCCAAGGCCTTTGATTGTGTTCACCATGAAACATTAATCAGGAAACTTCAACACTACGGTGTAAGAAATGATGCTCTTAAATTAATTATTTCATATTTAAGTGACAGAACACAAAAAGTTGTTATTAATAGTATGAGTTCTTCCGGGTCGATTGTACAAATGGGCGTTCCTCAGGGCTCAATTCTTGGCCCCTTTCTGTTTCTTGTATATATTAATGACTTACCTTACATAGTAGGGGATAACCATGATATAGTATTATTTGCTGATGATACTTCGTTAATTTTCAAATTAAAACGACAGTTATTAAATTACGACGAAGTAAATAATGCTATAGCTAAGTTAGTCAATTGGTTTAATGTTAATAATTTGCATTTGAATGGAACTAAAACTAAATGTATGAAATTCGTAACTCCTAATGTTAAACATGTCAATACTAATGTAATTTTAAATGGGGAGGAGCTGAGTCTTGTCGATACCACCATTTTTCTTGGAATCACACTGGACGCAAAGCTTCAATGGCTCCCCCATATATCAAAACTAGCTAGCAGACTTAGTTCTGCAGCATATGCTGTAAAAAAGATTAGAACTCTTACCAGTGTTGAAACAGCTAGAATAGTTTACTTCAGTTATTTCCATAGCATTATGTCGTATGGTATTTTGCTATGGGGACACGCGACTGACACTGAAATTATATTTATTTTACAGAAGAGGGCCATTCGAGCAATATATAATTTAAAACCAAAAGAGTCACTGAGACAAAAATTTAAAGAAATTAATATATTAACTCTGGCCTCTCAATACATTTATGAAAATGTAATGTACGTACACAAAAATAAAAGTAGTTTTGAGAAAATAAGTGATATTCATTCTGTAAATACTAGGAACAGACACAAGCTGGTAGTACCTGTTACTCGACTCCACCGAGTCAGTAATTCATTCTTGGGGCGATGTATACGCTTTTACAACAAAATCCCAGAAAATATACAAAATTTGTCATACACAAAGTTCAAAAATGTTATTAAACTAAGTTTGTATAAAAAGGGTTATTATAATATTAAGGAATTTATAGATGATAATAACCCCTGGGAAGGGTGATCGCTACCAAGCTATTTCTAATTTATCTTGTGTTGTTGATTGTAAACATGATTGTAAGCTATTATTAAAAAAAAAGCCCCGCTGGGTTTCTTGCTGGTTCTTCCCAGGACAGAGGTTTTTTTTTTGCGAACCAGTGGTAAATTAAAAAAGTGACGTTCAATAGGTATTTTTATAATCTACATTGAATAAAAAAGTTTCTATTTCTATTTCTATTTCTACAGAAATTCCCCTGGACAGCCTTGGCGAGAGACCAGAATGCACGGGTTCCAGAAGGAAGGCGAACTAGTTTCTCGCCAATTCTGCCTATGTGCTCTGACTTTGCCTTGGCAATGACTCTTTTGAAGGACCTAGAGGCGGAATTATACTTCTTTTTTAGAGCGCTGGTGTTTACATCCCGGGACGCTGATGCATCAACCCAGGCTCGGTAGCACTCCTGCTTATAGCATGATGCTATTTTACAGGAGCGACCAAACCATTGCTGAGATTTGCCTCCAATGGGCACCACAGAGGAAGGAATAAAAAGTTCCATACCCTGAAGTACCACATCAGTAACAGAATCCGCAACAACGTCGGGATCATCCGGCGAGAAGCAAACCCGCCCCCAAGGGTAGGATGCAAAGAAAGACCGCATCCCATCCCAATCTGCTGACCTATAGTGCCAAACACGGCGGCAGCCTACAGAATGCAACCGCGATTTCAGCGTGAGTGGCACAACACTCCGGACCAGACAATGGTCCGAGGAGCCCAAAGGGGCGTCGACGGAAATCTGATATCCGTGCGGGAGAGGTCAGCAGAAGGTCCAACAGGGAAGGTGCATGATCCTCCACATCTGGAATCCGCGTAGGCGAAGTAACCAGTTGTGTCAGACCATATGCCAAGGCAAAATCATGAACAGATCTCCCCGCATGATCGGTTAAACGTGAACCAAGCCATTCGGCGTGATGGGCGTTAAAGTCGCCGAGGATCACGATCTCTGCGGAGGGGATCTGCTGTAGCAACGAATCTGCAGCCATTTGGACGTGGTCGAAGAGTCGGTCTGTTTCGGCATTACCGCTATGGGACCTATAGAGGCACCCGTAGACGCGCGGATGGTCGTCGCTGTCTACGCGTAGCCAAAGGATGGACAGGTCCGAACCTTCAAGTCTGCCGAGGCGTCGAGAACAGATGTCCTCTCTGACGTAAACGCAAACTCCAGCCCGAGGCACAAAGGAGTGTTCCAGTTTGTACCCCGGGTAGGAGAGATACGAGACATCAGCCGGAGAGGACACCTGCGTCTCGGTCAGAAAGAGCAGAGCCGGCCTCGCCGTCTCGAGATGGTAGTGGACGGCGTTTAGGTTAGAGTGAAGTCCCCTGATATTGCAGAAATTCACGGACAGCGTGGCAGGGGTCGCCTTGGTCTTGTTGCTCCGTTTGCCCCGAGCAGTTGTAGTCTTGAGCGGAATTTTGCCCCCCCCCCCCCCAGAATACGCGGGGCAGCCTGAGCACCCACGCTCAGAAGTGGAGAAACATGGTCGTGGATGCTCAGCGAGGGATTCTCCAGGGGTGCTGGTACCCTCCTGGGGTAGTCTATCATTATTTAATTCCGCTACCATGTTGATGGGGGGAGGGGGGGATTTGGGCCTCCGGCCACCTGCACTCACCAGACGAAACGCGGAAGCAGAGCTTCCACTTCACGCCGGTATTCTGTGAGGTCGTGGTACCACCCCGGTTTGAGCCGGCCCATACATGCAACAGCAAAGCTGCCGCGTGGCTCTACCACTGTTAAAATAAATTAATAAATGATTCGGTTTAGGTAAATAGTGATTTTTTCCAGTTTGTATGTTTTATAAAGCAAGTAAGAGTGCAGATGGTAGTTTCTACACTAGATAGACCTAATAATATCAAAATAAGCGAAAGAAATGAAGATTTGAAAAATTTTAAAAATTTTAGGAAATTACGATTATGGGAAAAAGAATTATGTGGAAATCAATATTTTAGCGGTAGAAAATTATTATAAAAACTATAAATAAATACGGGGGGCGGTTAAATACACTATTAACAAAGAAAATTTAAACGAAAAAGGCCACTTTTCAGCCGAGTTATCGATGAATACCTGTTTTTATTGATGAATTCACGTAAATAAGAGACTGAAAATATGAAAATTAAATATATAACGTTAAGAATTAACCAAGAAAACTGTATAGGATTACGGGAGGCAGTTAGTTACTTATTGATGAATTCACGTAAATAAGAGACTGAAAATATGAAAATTAAATATATAACGTTAAGAATTAACCAAAAAAACTGTATAGGATTACGGGGGGCAGTTAGTTACACTATTTAAATAGAAAATTTAAAAGGAAAAGGCCACTTTTCAGCCGAGTTATAGATGAATGCGTGTTTTTATTGATGAATTCACGTAAATAAGAGACTGAAAATATGAAAATTATATATATATATATATATATACTTAATAATAATCAAGAAAACTCTATATATATATATATATATATATATATATATATATATATATATATATATATATATATTTATAATAATCAAGAAAACTCTATAGAATTACGAAGGGCAGTTAGTTACACTATTAAAATAGAAAATTTAAAAGGAAAAGGCCACTTTTCAGCCGAGTTATAGAAGAATACGTGTTTTATTGATGAATTCACGTAAATAAGAGACTGAAAATATGAAAATTATTTATATAATTACGTCAGGAATTAACCAAGAAAACAATAAAGAATTACAGGGGGCAATTAGTTACACTATTTAAATAGAAAATTTTAAAGGAAAAGGCCACTTTTCAGCCGAGTTATAGATGAATACCAGTTTTTATTGATAAATTCACGTAAATAAGAGACTGAAAATATGAAAATTATATACATAACGTTAAGAATTAACCAAGAAAACTGTATAGGATTACGGGGGCAGTTAGTAACACTATTAAAATAGAAAATTTCGAAGGAAAAGGCCACTTTTCAGCCGAGTTATAGAACAATACGTGTTTTTATTGATGAATTCACGTAAATAAGAGACTGAAAATATGAAAATTATATATATAATTACGTTAGGAATTAACCAAGAAAACTATATAGGATTACAGGGGGCAATTAGTTACACTATCTAAATAGAAAATTTTAAAGGAAAAGGCCAATTTGCAGCCGTGCTCTAGATGAATACGTGTTTTTATTGATGAATTCACGTAAATAAGAGACTGAAAATATGAAAATTATATATATATATATATATATATATATATATATATATATATATATATATATATATATATATATATATATATATATAACGTTAGGAATTAACCAAGAAAACTATATAGGATTACAGATGGCTATTAGTTACACCATTAAAATAGAAAATTTTAAAGGAAAAGGCCAATTTTCACCCGTGCTATAGATGAATACGTGTTTTTATTGATGAATTCACGTAAATAAGAGACTGAAAATATGAAAATTATATATATAAGGTTAGGAATTAACCAAGAAAACTATATAGGGTTACAAGGAGCAATTGGTTACACTATTTAAATAGAAAATTTAAAAGGAAAAGGCCAATTTTCAGCCGTGCTATAGATGAATACGTGTTTTATTTATGAATTTAAGTAAGAAATAGAATGAAAATATGAAAATTATATATATAACGTTAAGAATTAACCAAGAAAACTGTATAGGATTACGGGGGGCAGATAGTTACACTATTAAAATAGAAAATTTAAAAGGAAAAGGCCACTTTTCAGCCGTGCTATAGATGAGTACGTGTTTTTATTGATGAATGTAAGTAAGAAATAGACAGAAAATATGAAAATTAAATATATAACGTAACGAATTTACTGAGAAAACTATAAGGAAATGTGAGAAGCAATTAACTACGCAATTTAAAGAAGATTTGAACAAAATATACCAATTTTTAGAAAAGTTATTAGCGAATTTACAGTTGAATTTATGTGATTGTATTGATTGACCACTATACCTCGGTTTAGGTAAATAGTGATTTTTTTCCAGTTTGTATGTTTTATAAAGCAAATAAGAGTGCAGGTGGTAGTTTCTACATTAGACAGACCTAATAAAATCAAAATAAGCGAAAGAAATGAAGATTTGATAAATTTTAAAAATTTTAGGAAATTACGATTATGGGAAAACGAATTATGTGGAAATAAATATTTTAGCGGTAGAAATTTATTATAAAAACTATAGATAAATACGGGGGGCGGTTAAATACACTATTAACAAAGAAAATTTGAACGAAAAGGCCACTTTTCACCCGAGTTATAGATGAATACCTGTTTTTATTGATGAATTCACGTAAATAAGAGACTGAAAATATGAAAATTATATGTATAACGTTAAGAATTAACCAAGGAAACTGTATAAGGTTACGGGGGCCAGTTAGTTACACTATTTAAAAAGAAAATTTAAAAGGAAAAGGCCACTTTTCAGCCGAGTTATAGATGGATACCTGTTTTTATTGATGAATTCACGTAAACAAGAGACTGAAAATATGAAAATTATATATATATATATATATATATATATATATATATATATATATATAATTACGTTAGGAATTAACCAAGAAAACTATATAGGATTACAGGGGGCTATTAGTTACACCATTTAAATAGAAAATTTTAAAGGAAAAGGCCACTTTCAGCCGAGTTATAGAAGAATACGTGTATTTATTGTTGAATTTACGTAAATAAGAGACTGAAAATATGAAAATTATTTATATAATTACGTCAGGAATTAACCAAGAAAACTATATAGGATTACAGGGGGCAATTAGTTACACTATTTAAATAGAAAATTTTAAAGGAAAAGGCCACTTTTCAGCCGAGTTATAAATCAATACCAGTTTTTATTGATAAATTCACGTAAATAAGAGACTGAAAATATGAAAATTATATGCATAACGTTAAGAATTAACCAAGAAAACTGTATAGGATTACGAGGGCAGTTAGTAACACTATTAAAATAGAAAATTTCGAAGGAAAAGGCCACTTTTCAGCCGAGGTATAGAAGAATACGTGTTTTTATTGATGAATTCACGTAAATAAGAGACTGAAAATACGAAAATTATATATATAATTACGTAGGGAGTTAACCAAGAAAACTATATAGGATTAAAGGGGGCAATTAGTTACACTATTTAAATAGAAAATTTTAAAGGAAAAGACCAATTGTCAGCCGTGCTATAGATGAATACTTGTTTTTATTGATGAATTCACGTAAATAAGAGACTGAAAATATGAAAATTATATATATAAAGTTAAGAATTAACCAAGAAAACTGTATAGGATTACGGGAGGCAGTTAGTTACACTAATTAAATAGAAAATTTAAAAGGAAAAGGCCACTTTTCAGCCGAGTTATAGATGAATACCTGTTTTTATTGATGAATTCACGTAAATTAGAGACTGAAAATATGAAAATAATATATATAATTACGTTAGGAATTTACCAAGAAAACTACATAGAATTACAGGGGGCAATTAGTTACACCATTTAAATAGAAAATTTTAAGGAAAAGGCCATTTTTCAGCCGTGCTATAGAAAAATACGTGTTTTTATTGATGAATTAACGCAAATAATACATAATACATAAACACTCACGCCTGTCACCCAGAGGGGTAGGCAGAGACTACAGACTTCCATTTAGCACGATCCTGACATACCTTTCTCGCCTCTTCCACATTCATATACCTACGCATACATGCTCGTCGGTTAAGGGTACTCTTAATTTGGCCCATTTTTAGTATATCGCCAATTTGGTCGACAAACTTCCGCCTAGGACGTCCCTTTCCGACTCTTCCATTCACTTCTGCAACATATATTTGCTTTGTCAGTCTTTCCGCATTCATTCTTTCTACATGACCAAACCACCGAAGCATTCCTTTCTTAATCCTGGTCACCGCATCATCTTGTAAACCACACTCTTCTTTTATCACACAGTTTCTCACCCTGTCACTCAGATTCAGCCCTAACATACTCCTTAGCGACCGCATTTTTACCGCATTTATTCTACTCTCGTGCTTCTTCTGCCACACCCAACTTTCACTACCATACGTTAAAGTAGGGACTAATACAGCACTGTGAATTGCCATACGTGCCTTTTTTGACACATTCTGACTTTTCACAATAGAGTGTAGAGCCCCATTTACTTTATTTCCTGCATTCACTCGTCGTTCAATGTCCTTATCATATCTCCCATCCCTGCTGAATACACATCCCAAATATACGAACTCATCCACTTGCTCAATTAACTCTCCTTCTATTCTTATTTCACATACCGTTTTGCTTTCATCTCTTTCAAAAACCATCACTTTCGTCTTACTTGCGTTCACTTTCATTCCCCTTTCTTTTAATGACCTGTTCATTAATGTAACCATCATTTGCAACTCGGCCGCCGACGACGCAAGTATGACTTGATCATCGGCGTACAAAAGGCATTTGATGGTTAACTCACCCATTCTTACCCCGCATTCTTCAACTTTCAAATTTTCCAAACAGCTGTCCATAAATAGGTTGAACAGCCACGGGGAAGCTACACAGCCCTGTCTGACACCTTTATGGATGCCAAACCAGTCCAAGTAGACCCCGTTGATTCTAACACAAGCACTCGAGTCCCTATACAGAGACTTTAATGCCTGTATCAAACCAGCGCTCAACCTAAATGCGTTCAGCGTTTGCCATAACACATCCCTGTCCACTCTGTCATAAGCCTTTTCCAAGTCCATGAATGCACAAAAAACTCTTTGGTTTTTCGCTAAAAACTTCTCCGCGATCATGCGCATGGAAAAGACTTGATCTGTACACCCCATTCCCTTTCTAAATCCCGCTTGCACATCCCAAATTTTTTCATCAGTTTCTTTCATAACTCTTTCAATTAGTACCTTAGCATACAGTTTTGCCACAATGCTAAGAAGGCTGATACCACGGTAGTTTTTACAGTCCTGCTGTGACCCTTTTCCCTTATATATTGGGACTATCACGGCTTTGCACCAGTCTCCCGGTACCCGCTTTAGTTCCCAACATAAATTAAACGTAAATAAGAGACTGAAAATATGAAAATTATATATATATATATATATATATATATATATATATATATATATATATATATATATATATATAAAATATATATATATATATATATATATATATATATATATATATATATATATATATATATATATATATAATATATAAAAATAAGGTATATATATATATATATATATATATATATATATATATAATTTTCATATTTTCAGTCTCTTATTTACGTTTAATTTATGTTGGGAACTAAAGCGGGTACCGGGAGACTGGTGCAAAGCCGTGATAGTCCCAATATATAAGGGAAAAGGGTCACAGCAGGACTGTAAAAACTACCGTGGTATCAGCCTTCTTAGCATTGTGGCAAAACTGTATGCTAAGGTACTAATTGAAAGAGTTATGAAAGAAACTGATGAAAAAATTTGGGATGTGCAAGCGGGATTTAGAAAGGGAATGGGGTGTACAGATCAAGTCTTTTCCATGCGCATGATCGCGGAGAAGTTTTTGGCGAAAAACCAAAGAGTTTTTTGTGCATTCATGGACTTGGAAAAGGCTTATGACAGAGTGGACAGGGATGTGTTATGGCAAACGCTGAACGCATTTAGGTTGAGCGCTGGTTTGATACAGGCATTAAAGTCTCTGTATAGGGACTCGAGTGCTTGTGTTAGAATCAACGGGGTCTACTTGGACTGGTTTGGCATCCATAAAGGTGTCAGACAGGGCTGTGTAGCTTCCCCGTGGCTGTTCAACCTATTTATGGACAGCTGTTTGGAAAATTTGAAAGTTGAAGAATGCGGGGTAAGAATGGGTGAGTTAACCATCAAATGCCTTTTGTACGCCGATGATCAAGTCATACTTGCGTCGTCGGCGGCCGAGTTGCAAATGATGGTTACATTAATGAACAGGTCATTAAAAGAAAGGGGAATGAAAGTGAACGCAAGTAAGACGAAAGTGATGGTTTTTGAAAGAGATGAAAGCAAAACGGTATGTGAAATAAGAATAGAAGGAGAGTTAATTGAGCAAGTGGATGAGTTCGTATATTTGGGATGTGTATTCAGCAGGGATGGGAGATATGATAAGGACATTGAACGACGAGTGAATGCAGGAAATAAAGTAAATGGGGCTCTACACTCTATTGTGAAAAGTCAGAATGTGTCAAAAAAGGCACGTATGGCAATTCACAGTGCTGTATTAGTCCCTACTTTAACGTATGGTAGTGAAAGTTGGGTGTGGCAGAAGAAGCACGAGAGTAGAATAAATGCGGTAGAAATGCGGTCGCTAAGGAGTATGTTAGGGCTGAATCTGAGTGACAGGGTGAGAAACTGTGTGATAAAAGAAGAGTGTGGTTTGCAAGATGATGCGGTGACCAGGATTAAGAAAGGAATGCTTCGGTGGTTTGGTCATGTAGAAAGAATGAATGCGGAAAGACTGACAAAGCAAATATATGTTGCAGAAGTGAATGGAAGAGTCGGAAAGGGACGTCCTAGGCGGAAGTTTGTCGACCAAATTGGCGATATACTAAAAATGGGCCAAATTAAGAGTACCCTTAACCGACGAGCATGTATGCGTAGGTATATGAATGTGGAAGAGGCGAGAAAGGTATGTCAGGATCGTGCTAAATGGAAGTCTATAGTCTCTGCCTACCCCTCTGGGTGACAGGCGTGAGTGTTTATGTATTATGTATTATTTGCGTTAATTCATCAATAAAAACACGTATTTTTCTATAGCACGGCTGAAAATGGCCTTTTCCTTAAAATTTTCTATTTAAATGGTGTAACTAATTGCCCCCTGTAATTCTATGTAGTTTTCTTGGTAAATTCCTAACGTAATTATATATATTATTTTCATATTTCCCGAACAAGCCGGTTTCCGAAAAGGCTTCAGTACCATAGACCACATACATACCCTGCGGCAGATTGTACAGAAGACTGAAGAGTACAATCTGCCACTTTGCCTGGCGTATGTGGACTATGAGAAAGCCTTTGATTCCGTCGAAATTTGGGCGGTGCTACAGTCCCTTCAGCGGTGCCAAGTTGACTGTCGGTATATCGAAGTGCTGAAGTGTTTGTACAGTAGGGCTACGATGGCTATCCGAGTACAGAACCAGAGCTCGAAACCTATCCAACTGCAGAGAGGTGTAAGACAGGGTGACGTTATATCCCCGAAACTCTTCACCGCTGCATTGGAAGACGTATTCAAGCTACTGGACTGGAAAGGATACGGTATTGACATCAATGGCGAGTACATCACTCACCTTCGATTTGCCGACGATATAGTCCTTATGGCAGAATCGCTGGAGGACTTAAGCACTATGCTCAATGACCTCAATAGTGCCTCCCAACGGATAGGTCTTAAGATGAACATGGACAAAACAAAGATCATGTTCAATGTCCATGTCACACCTATGCCGGTAGTTGTTGGGAGCACTATGCTCGAAGTTGTTGACGAGTACGTTTACCTGGGACAAATAGTCCGACTAGGTAAGTCCAACTTCGACCGAGAGGTCAATCGACGGATTCAACTCGGCTGGGCAGCGTTCGGGAAATTACGACATATCTTTTCGTCAGGTATACCTCAATCTCTAAAAACTAGATTGTACAACCAGTGCGTGTTGCCAGTGATGACTTATGGATCTGAGACGTGGTCCTTCACTGCTGGCCGTATGAGGACGCTTAAGGTCGCTCAGCGAGCTATGGAGAGGGCTATGCTCGGAGTTTCTCTGCGTGATAGACTCAGAAATGAGGATATCCGCAGTAGAACCAGAGTGACCGACATAGCCCAACGGATTAGTAAGCTGAAGTGGCAATGGGCCGGCCATATAGCTCGAAGAACCGATAACCGATGGGGAAGAAAGGTTCTCGAGTGGCAGCCTCGTACCGGTAGGCGTAGTGTAGGGCGACCCCCCACTAGATGGAGTGACGACCTGGTAAGACATGCAGGAAGTCGATGGATGCAGGTGGCTCAGGACCGTGCTTTGTGGCATTACTTGGGGGAGGCCTATGTTCAGCAGTGGACTTGTGAAAGGCTGTAATGATGATGATGATGATGATGATATTTTCAGTCTCTAATTTACGTGAATTCATCAATAAAAACAGGTATTCATCTATAACTCGGCTGAAAAGTGGCCTTTTCCTTTTAAATTTTCTATTTAATTAGTGTAACTAACTGCCTCCCGTAATCCTATACAGTTTTCTTGGTTAATTCTTAACTTTATATATATAATTTTCATATTTTCAGTCTCTTATTTACGTGAATTCATCAATAAAAACAAGTATTCATCTATAGCACGGCTGACAATTGGTCTTTTCCTTTAAAATTTTCTATTTAAATAGTGTAACTAATTGCCCCCTTTAATCCTATATAGTTTTCTTGGTTAATTCCCTACGTAATTATATATATAATTTTCGTATTTTCAGTCTCTTATTTACGTGAATTCATCAATAAAAACACGTATTCTTCTATACCTCGGCTGAAAAGTGGCCTTTTCCTTCGAAATTTTCTATTTTAATAGTGTTACTAACTGCCCTCGTAATCCTATACAGTTTTCTTGGTTAATTCTTAACGTTATGCATATAATTTTCATATTTTCAGTCTCTTATTTACGTGAATTTATCAATAAAAACTGGTATTGATTTATAACTCGGCTGAAAAGTGGCCTTTTCCTTTAAAATTTTCTATTTAAATAGTGTAACTAATTGCCCCCTGTAATCCTATATAGTTTTCTTGGTTAATTCCTAACGTAATTATATAAATAATTTTCATATTTTCAGTCTCTTATTTACGTAAATTCATCAATAAATACACGTATTCTTCTATAACTCGGCTGAAAGTGGCCTTTTCGTTTAAAATTTTCTATTTAAATGGTGTAACTAATAGCCCCCTGTAATCCTATATAGTTTTCTTGGTTAATTCCTAACGTAATTATATATATATATATATATATATATATATATATATATATATATATATATATATATATATATATATATATATATATATATATATATATATAATTTTCATATTTTCAGTCTCTTGTTTACGTGAATTCATCAATACAAAACAGGTATCCATCTATAACTCGGCTGAAAAGTGGCCTTTTCCTTTTAAATTTTCTTTTTAAATAGTGTAACTAACTGGCCCCCGTAACCCTATACAGTTTCCTTGGTTAATTCTTAACGTTATACATATAATTTTCATATTTTCAGTCTCTTATTTACGTGAATTCATCAATAAAAACAGGTATTCATCTATAACTCGGGTGAAAAGTGGCCTTTTCGTTCAAATTTTCTTTGTTAATAGTGTATTTAACCGCCCCCCGTATTTATCTATAGTTTTTATAATAAATTTCTACCGCTAAAATATTTATTTCCACATAATTCGTTTTCCCATAATCGTAATTTCCTAAAATTTTTAAAATTTATCAAATCTTCATTTCTTTCGCTTATTTTGATTTTATTAGGTCTGTCTAATGTAGAAACTACCACCTGCACTCTTATTTGCTTTATAAAACATACAAACTGGAAAAAAATCACTATTTACCTAAACCGAGGTATAGTGGTCAATCAATACAATCACATAAATTCAACTGTAAATTCGCTAATAACTTTTCTAAAAATTGGTATATTTTGTTCAAATCTTCTTTAAATTGCGTAGTTAATTGCTTCTCACATTTCCTTATAGTTTTCTCAGTAAATTCGTTACGTTATATATTTAATTTTCATATTTTCAGTCTATTTCTTACTTACATTCATCAATAAAAACACGTACTCATCTATAGCACGGCTGAAAAGTGGCCTTTTCCTTTTAAATTTTCTATTTTAATAGTGTAACTATCTGCCCCCCGTAATCCTATACAGTTTTCTTGGTTAATTCTTAACGTTATATATATAATTTTCATATTTTCATTCTATTTCTTACTTAAATTCATCAATAAAACACGTATTCATCTATAGCACGGCTGAAAATTGGCCTTTTCCTTTTAAATTTTATATTATATATATATTTTATTATATATTATATATATATATTATATATATATATATATATATATATATATATATATATATATATATATATATATAACGTTAGGAATTAACCAAGATAACTATATATGGTTACAAGGAGTAATTGGTAACACTATTTAAATAGAAAATTTAAAAGGAAAAGGCCAATTTTCAGCCGTGCTATTGATGAATACGTAATTTTATTGATGAATTCACGTAAATAAGAGACTGAAAATATGAAAATTATATATATAACGTTGAGAATTAACCAAGAAAACTGTAAAGGATTACGGGGGGCAGTTAGTTACACCATTTAAATAGAAAATTTAAAAGAAAAAGGCCCTTTTTCAGCCGAGTTATAGCTGAATACCTGTTTTTATTGATGAATTCACGCAAATAAGAGACTGAAAATATAAAAATTATATACATAACGTTAAGAAGTAACCAAGAAAACTATATAGGATTACGGGGGGCAGTTAGTTTCACTATTAAAATAGAAAATTTAAAAGGAAAAGGCCACTTTTCAGCCGAGTTATAGATGAATACCAGTTTTTATTGATAAATTCACGTAAATAAGAGACTGAAAATATGAAAATTATATACATAACGTTAAGAATTAACCAAGAAAACTGTATAGGATTACGGGGGCAGTTAGTAACACTATTAAAATAGAAAATTTCGAAGGAAAAGGCCACTTTTCAGCCGAGTTATAGAAGAATACGTGTTTTTATTGATGAATTCACGTAAATAAGAGACTGAAAATATGAAAATTATTTATATAATTACGTCAGGAATTAAACAAGAAAACTATAAAGGATTACAGAGGGCAATTAGTTACACTATTTAAATAGAAAATTTTAAAGGAAAAGGCCACTTTTCAGCCGAGTTATAGATGAATACCAGTTTTTATTGATAAATTCACGTAAATAAGAGACTGAAAATATGAAAATTATATACATAACGTTAAGAATTAACCAAGAAAACTGTATAGGATTACGGGGGCAGTTAGTAACACTATTCAAATAGAAAATTTTGAAGGAAAAGGCCACTTTTCAGCCGAGTTATAGAAGAATACGTGTTTTTATTGATGAATTCACGTAAATAAGAGACTGAAAATATGAAAATTATATATATAATTACGTTAGGAATTAACCAAGAAAACTATATAGGATTACAGGGAGCAATTATTTACACTATCTAAATAGAAAATTTTAAAAGAAAAGGCCAATTTGCAGCCGTGCTCTAGATGAATACGTGTTTTTATTGATGAATTCACGTAAATAAGAGACTGAAAATATGAAAATTATATATATATATATATATATATATATATATATATATATATATATATATATATATATATATATATAACGTTAGGAATTAACCAAGAAAACTATATAGGATTACAGGGGGCTATTAGTTACACCATTAAAATAGAAAATTTTAAAGGAAAAGGCCAATTTTCACCCGTGCTATAGATGAATACGTGTTTTTATTGATGAATTCACGTAAATAAGAGACTGAAAATATGAAAATTATGTATATACGGTAGGAATTAACCAAGAAAACTATATATGGTTACAAGGAGCAATTGGTT